>ML384982.1:14775-60529 GCA_005239525.1 Nicotiana knightiana
GTTTAGGGTGAACCCTAACCGTGTAGGAGACTTCTATTTCAATTGGAAAACACTTAAACCCGTCAAAACTCGGATTTGGCCGAACTGGGCAGCCCCTGGCGTTTGGACCCAGACGCCTGGCTAACGCCAGGCTAGGGTTGGCGTTTCAGTCCAAACGCCTGGCTAACGCCAGGTAGGGTCAGGGTGTTTGGCTCTGTCGCCCGGATATCGCCCGAGTATCTCCTTTCGCGTATCTTTCGACGTATTTGCATCTCTTTAGCTCCGTTTCCATCTCCACTTCACCTACAAATGAAATAAACTCCATTAAGCACATAACAAGTGTATTTTTATCATTAATGCGCATAAAATGTAAGGTATATCACATGTTAAACTATGCAATTTAGTCTCGCATCAATTCCTATAAGGTTAATCTACAAGAAATAAACCAATCAGATATGGTAAATTTCATATTACGAAATGAAAGAGGATAACTTGCATCAAACATTCAAAGAAGTATGCACGACCTCATTAGCCCATGTAAGAGCACCGTGGCTGGATAGCTTTGCTTTCTCAGAGGGACCCATCAAAGGCTTAAGCCACACTTCGGGCTCACCCGTTTTCTTGAAAAGATTCCCCTAGCTGGAACCTCTATTACCACCTGCTGCATCTCTCTGCTGGAAGACCCTTACTTCCCTAACGGTAAGGCTTGGAAACATGCAGAGATGAAATAGCAACATGCACGGAGGGTTGAGGAGCTGGAGAAGCCACGAGCAAAGCAGCAGGCACGAAGGGTTGAAGAGTCGAGGAAGTTACAGGAAAAGCAACAGTAGAAGCCGAAATAGCCAAAGGAACAGACGAGATAACTTCTCCCAAAGAAGCAGGAAATACAGCGGCCAAAGGGACATCGTCGGGAGCAAGATCAACACCCTCATGATTAGGGAATGTGAAACATCATCACGGACAGAGGGCTCAATCACAAACACGAAAGGCAAGGTTAAAGGTGTAAGCTCATCATCTGAAACCACCAGCCTTCTCGGTGGCTTGTGCACTAAAGCACCTTCTTATTCTTCTTCTTCTATGGAACGAGACTCACCTATCTTCCTCGAAGAGGAAGATGAACCAACAGTGATTTCTTGGGCCTGATCCAAAGACGTCTTCGGGATAGATGAAGCAGAAACCCCACGAGCAGAGAACCCTATTAAAAGGGAAAAAGATAAATGACAAAGAAAGAAGAGACTCGAGTAAGGAAAGAATCAAGAACAAGAGCTTCACTTACCGTGGGTCTTTACATGCCAACCATACCTCCCAGCGAGGTACTTCCAAGACCTCTCTTCTGAAGGAGCAACGGACCATAATTTTTCTACCCAATCACGAATACCGGAGACATTCTCAACAGTATTCATGATTGCTAAGAGAAGAAAAAATAGATACGGTGTTAATAAAACATCTCAAGTCAAAACGAGAAAAAGTAAATAAATGTGAGCTAAAGCATACTCACGTGTGCGATTCCACTTCTCAGGGAAGGGAAGATTTTCTTCACCCACTAAACCAACAATGGGTACAACAACATATCGGAGGTACCAACCCCTATCCTTATCATCTTCAAGGGTTACCAGCACTCTTTTGCTTCTAGCAGTCAGAGTGAAAACCCCTTCACGAAATAAGGTAGGAGAGTAGAGATGAATAAGATGATTGAAAGTAAAAGGAACCGAGGCTAAAGAAGCCAAACTCCTAAGACATGCGACAACTCACCACACAAGCAGACTAACTTGTCCTAAGCAGATATTGAAAAACTGACAAAACTCAATTATGACTAGGTCAATGGGGGGTCTAAACCCTAGAGTGAAAGGGTACGTATAAACAAAAGAATATCCCGTCTTGTAAGATGTTATTCTTTGATTACTATTCGGAATATTGACAGGGAAGTCAGACCTCCAAAAGCACTCCCTACGAACAAGGGAAATCTGACCCTCAGTTATAAGGGTTGAATATCTTTCGACACTTTTAAGAGAAGAATATTGGTCAACAAGAACTTGAATATCCCTAGCAAAAACAAACTCAGCAGGGACAATTTCATCGACTCCAGGTTCACGAAGGCGTTCGCCTCTACCTCTAGACAAAGACCGAGAAACCCTAAACCTCGGAGAAACTAGAGATCTAGTGGAAGGAGAAGGAACTATCTGAGAAGAAGAGGANCCTTTCAATATCTATTACTCCCTGAGGTTGGTCTGAAGAAGACATGTTTACAAAGGCAAGAAGAAAGTTCTTTACAAAAGACAAAGTTAGAAAAGTGTTTCGTGGAAGCAAAGAAAAGAAGAAAGGTATTTATACTTGAGAAAAACCGTCAAACATGGGGAAAAAAGAAAAATAATGATGAAAAGTCATAACTGAAGATGTCACTTCGGGACTGGCACAGCCACAAAAAGCCCTAAAAGGTGCCGGGTAAATGCAGAACCAATCCGAAAAGGACACGTGGTATGAGCATTAAATGGAAGTGACACACGACGCCTATGGTGCAGAGAAGGATACAATGATTCGAGGAAAAGCGGCGGCAAAATATTCCCGCCATAAATGAATATCCACTTACCAAATATTAATCGTTAAATATATGGTAAGTGGGGGGACTATCTGTATTGGTAAAAAAGAGTTTCACACGTAAGCCAGCTTTTGACAACTCAGCCAGTCACGTGGACACAGGAAAACACGACAGCTGGATGTGATTCTTTGAAGAGGTACGGTATAAAGAGGCACGATTCAGTAAATCCTCGAGCTTATTAGCCACGGGAAACTCAACTTGATCAAAACAGGAGAGAGGCACGGTCAGAATGAATCTAGACAAAGCTACGGGCAGATTCAAGGACCCACAATTGATTACTCGAACGTTATGTAACCGAACCCCAATTACCGTTATCCTTTGTAACGCCTCATTAATGTCATAATTAGTCATTAATGAGCAACCATAGCAAGAGTCGTACGTTATAAGAATCTCCTATATAAGGGAGGGGAATACAGCTTGTAAAGGCATCTATTTCTCGAATATAATTGACTTCGTTTTTCTATATTTCGGCAATATTGTCTATTATTCATTTTTCTCCATTTCCTTGATTATCAGTAACCCGTATTCATATTAAAAATAAGCTTTAGTCAAAGGGTCTAATTCTTTGGTTAAACAACAAGACCTCAAAGAGGCACCCCCCGATACATAGGCGAAGGCTATTATACTCGGGGACTAACATTTCGAACAAGTTCGAAATGTTATATCAGGTAATAAGTCCAAAAGTCATACCCAAAGGCTGCAGCCATATTAAAGGCTACGGCCGAAATAACGCGGCTCGGAGACGTCCGAATTTTGCAATAAATAATAGGCCTTCAAATACTTTGAAAAACCAGTTAAAAGGCTCCTCGGCAAAACAATTGAAAAAGGGCTCCGATAAAATCAGCCCTCGAAAAAACCAAAAGGCTTCGATAATATCAACCTTTGAAAAACCTCAAGAGGTATCAAACTATCTTAACACAAACATGCTAAAGGAAAAGTTCCAATCATCGGACCCTAAAAAAATCCAATGGGTGGAAAAATATATGCTAAGGCATAAATAAATTTTCACTAAGTCTTTTTAGCCGAAAAGGGAAAAAAATAGCCATTTTCAGAGGCTGAATTAGCCCAATCTAAAGAGACTAAGGGCCAATAGATTTGGAGTTCGAGACCCAGTTCTCACTCAATTCGGACCTAAGGATTCCAATCTTCCGAGCTCGAATAAAGTCAACTATAGCTCGAAGATTCATCAAAAACCCTAAGGGGTATATTGTTGTAAGCTCAAAACTTACCCATTACTTGGTAAAAACCTAAGGGTTTGTTTTACTCTAAGTTCAAAACTTACTCGAACTTAGTTACGAAGACAATATAGTCATGGCATCGATAAACCACCCAAAATCTCTAACATATCATTGGGTTCGGGGACTCACTTTTAAAACCTAAGGGTTTGATTCAAGTTCGAAACAATGTTCGCTCAACCACAACAAATAAAATTTTCACAAGGCAAAATAGATTCTATCACAAAGGCAAACTAGAAAAAAGGATTGTTATTTATAGAAGGTATTTACAAAGACCGCACGGGGTCTTGCACAAAAAATAAAAAATACAAAAGGAGAAAAATCCTAAGTGCCTAGTCTACTTTCAGAGACGTATCCTCGGGAGCAACTTCTCCAAGGGCTTCATCCTCATCTTCTCCACTATCGGATTCGCTAGCAGATTCTTCATCATCGGAAAGTAAAGCTGCAACCTCATCCTTCATAGCTTTTGCATTCTCAATATCAGCCGAGAGGTCGAAGCCACGGTCATGCTCTCCTCGAGAGTCTCCCTCTGGGATTGCCGCCTAGCATGATCAACAGCACACGACAATTTGATTTTGCTAGCAGCAGAGATCTCCTGTGCTCAAATGTTGGCAGCCTCGCCATCAGCTCGGTAAGAGGCCACAAGCGCTTCCACCTCAGATTTAGCCTTAGCGATCTCAGTAGCCAACTTAGCCTCGAACTCCTCAATCTTTTGGGCCCGAGCCAAACTTTCCTTCTTCATACCTCGGAGTTGGCGCTCGATCGAAGCTAGTTGGGTCCGAAGCATTTCTTTCTTCGAGGCAAGACGATCCATACCCTGCTTCCACCCTAGAGTCTCGGCCTCCTTCCTCTTGGCATCCTCTCGAAGCTGATCTACCAACTCACCTTTCTGCTGGGATTGCAAAGTCAAAGTGTTAATTTCCAAAGCCAAGTAAATACATAACAAACTCCCAAAAAGTTACATTATCCGTTCGATTAGTTCCGTCTATTCTCGATGAGCCCCTGTCAGTTTGGCTCGGAGGTTCCTGATCTCCTCTTTTTGAACATAGAGGAGTTTGAGGCCGTCTCTCTCTCTTCCACGAGCTTCTTAAGTTCGGCCTCACATCGAGTCAGCTCAGCCCAGGATTTGGAAGACGCTTCTCGATGAAGCGCCATAGCCTATACACAAAGAGGGAAATCAGACTTGGAAGAATGAGAATAAAAATCAATCATAATTACAGGGGCTAAGGCTTACTTGTTTCAGAAGCCGCTGAGCCTCGTCAAAGATGATCGATGCATCCAGGTCGGGACCATCGTCGACTCCTGCGAAGCATTCCCGGAATATATCATTCCCTTGGTGGGCCGTCCCCACACCGGGTTTCTCCATGGCCCGAGCATCTTGAAACTGCCCTTCGGAGAACGTAGGGCCAAGCAGCGAATAGCCAATATTAATTATCCGAAGTGATTCATCACTTGGGATATTGTCTTCTCGTTGAAGGGCCTCAGAGTTAGACCCTTCGGGCACACCTGTTGGTTGTTCATAACGGCGGGGGAATACTCACCACCCGATTGCTCGGGGACCTTGCTCGAATCCTCTTTTGAGGTGTCTTCGGCTCGAGATTGACGTTTCAACAACCATCGGTTCGACGCTCTTGGAAGCTTCAGTGCTCCCCCTCTTTCGAGCTACCAGAAAGCAACCGACATCCTCACCTTCTTCATCTTCCTCTCGTAATTGTTGGACTACGTCGGCAAGAAGAGGGGAAGGATCAACCTTTGACTTACAGGCCTTGATTTTCTTTGGCTTGGGGGTATTGGGGGGAGAAGCTCTCCTCCTTTTCTTCTCTTTGGTCGACTTCGGGACCCCCTCTTCCCCAGGAGGAGGTGGCCTCATGACAACATTTCCTCCGAGACCTATATGAAAAGAAATCGAGTTAGATTGGAGTATTCTATAGGGAAGCATCGATGTACATGCAAAGGGACTCACCGTGGTTTTTAGCCTCCCACCGACCTTTGGCCAAATCGCGCCAACAACGCTAGACAATTGAGGAGGTGGAGGCCAGTTGTCGAACCCAATATGTGAGATCCGAAATTTCCCCAGGGAACCAAGGGGAAGCTGCACCATGAAAAAAGAACTTGGGTCAGAAAGGCACAAAAGAAGCAAAGCGGTAAACAATGTCGATGAGATCATACTTACGTTTCATGTTCCATTCCTCGGGGAATGGCATTTTCTCGGCGAGGATCAGATCGGAGGTCTTGATTCGGACAAATCAACCCATCCAACCTCGGTCCTTATCCTCGTCAATGCTCTAGAACAGTATTTTTGTGGCCCGGCGCTGGAGCCTTATTAACCACATCAATAAGGACGAGGACTCTATAACCTGATCAAATGGTCGAGGTGAAAGACATCCCCTCGACCTTGCTCAAAAAGAATCTGAGAAGGATGAAGATACGCCAAAATGAGGGATAGATCTGGCCAAGTGTCACCCGATATTGGCGGCAAAAATCGAGTATGACCGAATCTACGGGGCCCAATGTGAAAGGGTAAGTGTAAACACTTAAAACCCCTTTCACGTGGGTAGTGATGTCCTCCTCGGGGGAAGGAATCACCACCTCTTTGTTTTCCCATTTACAGTCATTTTTCACCTGTTTGACATAGTCTTCAGATACCGAAGAGATGTACCGGGACATGGGCTCACATCTACCAGGAACCGAAGAAGGTTTTTCGACTTTGAATTCGGAAGTCAGTTCGACTGGCCCAGGAACACACTCAATACAGGGCTCCACCGATGTTTTATCATCGACCGACCGCGATGAAGAAGCTTTTCTTTTTGAGGGACAATTTTAGATGTTTTATCCATCACTATGCGGATTTCAGGAAAGAAGAAGAAGTTGATGTTATGATAAACACAAACCGAAGAAGAAGATGAAATTAAAGAAAATTGAGAAACTTGTAGAAATTTGGGAAAAGGTATGGGAAGTAAAGATTGTAAAGGTTGAGAAATTGATCAATTTACAGTGACCACTTCAACGGTTTGAGAAAACTAGTGGCCAATCATCAACCACCGTTAATTAATGGCCTTGAGAACTATGCAGACGCGACCCTTCAGTCACTTCTGTCGCTGATGTCATCAGTTTGACGTCATAATCAAGGTATCAGAGAATCGAGGATCAAATCGTTTCTTATCACTTCACTCTAAGAAACACGTGGACTATTTGTATACGATCGAAATCGGGCATGGCCGATTTTATAGTCTCGAGAAGTTGCTTCAAGAGTAGGCTCATAATGGACCAAGCCCGAACTCGAAGACATAAAGATCGAGACTGAGCGTGATCAATCTGGAGTGAGGCATATTAACGGAACGGCGAGATATTAACAACCGGTCGAAGATCACGGCGAAAATCACGTGGCAGGTCGAATCAGGCGGTTATTGACATCAATCATGAGATTTGTTTCTGTTATTAGAATTATACCTTATTTAGGATTCCTACATTATATATAGAGGAATCCCATTCATTTGTAACCATCATACATTCACTGAAATTAATATATTCGCTGCTCTCTATTTACTTATTACTCACTGTAGTTCTTACTACTTGATCTCGAGGCTATCCAGAATCGAAGTCGATATATTGCTACAACACTGGCTTGATTTATTTTAACCGTCCAATTTATTCTTTTATTCCATGATTTATCAATTGGTATTGAATCAGATCACGTATCCTTAAAACCGTAATACAAATTTAATTGTTACTCGAGGTAAACACTTTCGTCTTTATTCTTCTTAGTCATGCATGCGTCCTAACATTTTACTGAAAATATATTTATTTTGTTTATTTATGAACTCTGTCATTAAGTTGGATTATTGCTACCCCTGCTACTCTTATATGACAATGAGTGCAGAAAAGGCGGATAAACTCTATAAATTTAACTTTTAAGGTTTTTAATATTGAACTCATCGTATTTTTAAAATTATACATGGATTTAGACCTATAATTTATTACATAATTTTAGTATGTTTTACATATAAATTTATGTTCTGCGCATAAAAAATACAGGCTTCATGCTTTACATATAAATTTATGTTCCGCGCATCAAAAGTACCGGCTTCAGATGAAGTAGGCTGCGCATGCACAACACTCCATCTGCCTGTGGTGCGGACTTAATATAAGTTCAATCAATACGTCTTATTAGGTGCAAACTAGTTGAAAACACAAAATATATATGAAATTATCTTTTTTTATATATATACATAGTTCAACTAGGTAGAAAGCAGAGAAAGGTCTGTGTCTTCACATGTCGCCACAAGACTTCATCAACCAACATAAATTAAATGTGTATACTCATGTCTGGCTTGGAACTATATTATACGTACAAAGTTCTAACTGATGAAAAGTACTAAAATATTGTAGAAACATCTTGCTCTAAGTGCAGAAGTGAGAAACTTTTCTTTGAACATCTGTTTAGGTGACAATCAAATCTTGGACCACTGATATGAGAAACTTCTATTGACAAATGATAACAACGTTTCTGGTGTTATTGACATTCTTACATATTGTAGCATAGCTAGTTATTCTTTTGTGGATGTAAAACATTTTCAAAGGATCATTCCAGAGAAGCTTTTTATCCTGTTATATTCATTTCAATTTTTAGAAACACAAAACTTCAATCCTAACTACATATGTGGTTTTATACCAATGTCGTCACATCTCAAAGATCATCTCTAGCTAACTTCAGCTAGAACAAGCTCTGAACACGAGATATGACCTCGAAATAACATGATTTAAAATCAGCTCGGACGAGAAGTGAATTTGAAATTTATAGATTCAGAATAGTAGTCTATTTAAGTTACTAGATTTTAAATTTATAATTGTACATAAAAGGGCAGCCCGGTGCACTAAGCTCCCGTTATGCGCGAGGTCTTGGAAAAGGCCGGACCACAAGGATCTATTGTACACAGTCTTACCCTGTATCTTGCATGCTAGCTTGCTCCTAATTGAAACTTGAGATGTTGATAGATAAGATTTTGTTCTGAGTCGAAAAAGCCTTAAACAATAAGGCACTTAAAAGACGGCAAATACGTATCACGATAATTACATCAGACCAATAAAATCCAAAAATATATAAATTAAAATAAAAATAGAATGATAAATAAATTAATTATCAAATTTTAAAAAAAAAAACATAAAAATAAATTCAAAAAGCACGGAATGACGTTAACATTCAAGAGTGCAAAGCTTCAACATCCTGGTTTCGTGGTGTAGTTGGTTATCACGTCAGTCTAACACACTGAAGGTCTCCGGTTCGAGTCCGGGCGAAGCCATTTTTTATTTATTTCTGTTTTTCTTAGATTCGATCGATTATTCTGACCCTCAGATTTGTTAGAATATTTCTTATGTGACCAAATTTAGTTTGAACATAACTTATGGCAATGACTATACAGACATTTTATCTGTTTTCTTCGATTATTCTGATTTGCTTTGTTAGTAATAGTATTTGTTGTGACAAAAAATAATTTAGTAGACAGCTTAATTATGGGAATATTACACTGATAAAACGTTTTATTACTTTATTGTGGCGAGTTTTTTAATGTGCTTTACAGAGAAGATTTAACTGTAAAAAATTTATTAAACGCATGAAGTCTGTCCATGTACTAGATAACAGGGAGTTGATACCAGTTAATTATGATTAGAGCCGAGTCAAACTCTAATAAAAATCTGATCATCATCACAAAGAAAGCAATCATTATCTCTCTATTTCTGAATCCAATGGAAAGGAATAACAATATGAAAGAAATTTAGCCCAAAAATAGAGGTGCCCGTTAACTCATGCTCTCGCCATAAAATTAAATATTTTATATTCGTACTTTCTAAAATTGATCTAATATTACCTATCGATACCTATGCTTAAAAAGGTTATATAATACACTTGATTTAAGGTTAAGTTAGTTATTTAAAGGAATATAGATCAATTTTCATTTAGTATTTTTTCTTTCTTAACACCGATATTTTAAAACTCCTAGGTCTCAAAGTTGTGGCTCCATATGGTGAGAGTTAAATAATATAAAGTTAGTGAATTCAGAATGAATATGACGACCGTCTAAATGATTCTTGAGAATTGAGCTCAAATGTCATGTACTTTTATTATTATTATTATTATTATTTTGGGGGGGTGGGGGGTATGGAAGGGTGTTTGAAAACTTGAAATGATGACTGGTTGCTATCAGAACCCCAAAACTGTATTGAATATGACTTTAAAAGAACTTGAGAAATACTAGCACATTCCTTCTCCAGTACTACGTGTTCTGTCATTTAATTTTTTATGTATGCGCAAAATGGGAAATTGAAGTCATTTTCTCACTACAAATTTCTTTTTCGTTTAACAATGAACTCATTATTTGCTTATATAAGAGGCGAACTCTGAATTTAAACTCAATGGGTTTAAAATGCGTGATGATCGAATCATATATATATATATATATATACATTTTAATTCTTTTTTATATATAAATATGTGTGCGTACACACGTATGCATTAGTGCTCAATTTGTCATGAAAGCTAAGCAAGAAGCTTAGAAGAATTTTATGAAGAGTACAGATTACAATAAAGGAATATCTTTGTCATTATAATAAATACGCGATAATAATTGTACAAATTTGTATGGGAAGTCAATACAAACAAAACCAATGTTTTAAAAAATTTGTGGAAAAAAAATATTAAAAAAAATAGAGAAATGCCTCTTCATCCTCAAGGTAAAACGCCCAAACTGTTAGCAAAAACTTGAGCTAATTTTTGGAGAGGGCTGATCTCTGTATATACTATCTTCTGCTGTTTTCCTTTTGTATATTCTGTATATATATTTTTTACATATTTATTTTATACATGACCCCTGTTTAAAAAAAAAAAAAAAAAGAATTTCTGAACTTGTATATCCTTTGAGATGAATTAAAAAGTTGAGATGCATCTTCTGTGTGTAGAGACTTTTTGCTTTTTTTGTTTAAGGTCATCTTTGTAAACTTTGCCAATATCTTGTGCTATTTTTGTAGCATCAGCAGAAGCACCAGCTAGCCCTTTCCTTGTAAATCCAACTGCATATAGCCCAGATTTTCCTTTCCAGTTATTTTGTGCCTTTGGAAATCCATTCTTGGAAAAAAATTCACTTTCCTGTAAAACATAACAAAATTAACATTAGGCCACTATTCAAGAACTTTCTATAATAACCTCTTTCTTTTGGCTGTTTTTGCAAAAAGTGTTTATTCTTGCACTGACAGCGTAAGAATTCTTTTATATTGTCTGTATATGTAACTTAAACTTACTGTAGTCATTAGGCAACTGTTCAAGAACCTTCTATAACCACCTCTTTATTTTGGCTATTTTTGCAAAAAAAGTGTTTATCCCTGCACTGACAGCGTAAAATTTTTTTGTATATTGTTTGTGTATATAACTTAAACTTATTTCAAAATCATTATAAGAAGCTTCTAAAACTGTCCACATTATTAAAAAGAAAATTCGAGATGGATTAGGACATTTTCTCACCTGTAGCCAAAAGGGGACATTGCTGCAATAACCAGTAGCCAAAACAACAGCATCAACTTCTAATTTTTCACCATTGACAAGTTCAACAGTGCCACATGAAAACCTCTTGATTCCTGGGATTACCTTAACTTTTCCAGATCTAATTTTTTCTAAGGCACCAATGTCCAAAACAGGTGTTTTCCCTTGTGTATTCTTGAGTGTAAGTGGACCAATTGATGGTCTTTTTAGTCCATAATTCTCAATATTTCCCAATATAAACCATGCAAGAATAAGTAGTATTTTATCAACTAGCCAAAGTGGCAACCAACTCATCATAAACATAGCCAACTCAAATGTTGATTTTCCAAAAATTTCTCTTGGCAAAACATGAACCTGAAAAAGAAAAAACAGAGTAAAACAACATTAGAAAACTCACCAAAACTATAAAAAATATTAAATTCTGAACTCGTCTCTGTACTGCTTACCGAGCTACGGCAGACCATGGATGGTTGAGCATTATGATTAGAAAGATCAAGAGAAACTTCCATTCCAGAATTGCCACATCCAACAACAACAACTTTTTTCCCTTCATATTTCTCTCCTGATTTATAATCACAAGCATGAATTACTTCACCTCCAAAATCTTTCAATCCTTCAATATCAGGCACAACTCTCTCAGCATTTTCACCAGTAGCCACAACAAGCCATTGGCAAATATACTCAACTTCAGAGCCAATAGGAGAAACAGTCTTAATCCTCCAAACTTTACAGGCTTCATCATATTTAGCTGATTCAACTGTTTCATTAAACTGTGGTTTAATGTCAAAATGTTTGGCATAAGATTCAAGATAATCAATGAATTGTCTCTTTGTTGGGTACTCAGGATAGTGATTTGGAAATGGAAATTTGGGAAGTTGACAGAATTTTTTGGGAAGGTGAAGTTTTAAACGATTATAAGTTCTTTTTTGCCATAAAGATGCAATACAATCAGCTCTTTCAAGAATTATAAAAGGAACTCCTTGTTCTCTTAAACAAGCTCCTACAGCTAGTCCTGATGGACCTGCACCTACAATAACAGGTCCATTTACCCAAACACATCTTCGCGAAAAGAAATCTTGTTCTGAGATGGTTAACATTTTTGCTTTCTCGTGAACAATGGTGTTTTTTTTATAAAACGAATCAGAGCGACAAATGGCCGAAACAGAGAATTCTTGCTTTCTTGTGAAAGTGGCGGTGTTTTTTTAAAAAAACGAATCAGAGCGACAAATACTGAAATTTTGCTTTCTTGTGAAAAAGGTGTTGGAGTTTTGGTTTTTGAAGTGTAAAATTTGAACTTTTGTATGCGAGTATGTATAGAGAGTTTTGTGAAGAAAGAATTGAATTTGTTTGAAGAGAGGAATGTAGAAGTAGCCTTATATAGAAGGTTTTATTTTGTCCTGTGGCATAGGAAAGGGGCATGTGATAGAAGATGGGAAGTTAATGCATTTGACGGGTCATTCTCAAATCATAAGCTATCATATGCTTACTAATTATTTTATTTCATACTTAATTAATGCCACTAAAATATTATATACTCAAATTTTATATTGGATTGAGTGGGTTTAGCTCCTGGTTTTTATTCCTTTTGTTTTTAACTTCTTTTTTTCGGGTGTATAGTTTGAGAATTAGTATGGTTTTATGGTGTAAGACATTTAATATCGAGTACTGACACATTTATTGTCGTTAACTCAAATTATATCCAAGGTAACAAAAACTTTTAATGTGTATGTACATATAAAGTTTTTCGTTGGCAAAACTTTTCATTGTTCGATGCTAGGCAGATCGAATAAACACCATAGGCTCCGCGAGCTGTTTTCTTAGATTTTCCGAAGGTAATGCCAGGACCTTCTTGGTACTGATGACTCTTGACGACAAGAAGGATCGGAGACCAGCTAGACAAGACCGACCGTACCATTGTTCATAAGTTGGTATAAATTTGAAATTTGATCCTCATTGGTCGTTGCCCGCAGAATAATAAATAGGTATAGGCTGGATCAATAATGGTGGAGTTTACCAAGAACTCTAAACGTCAGGAACACCGATTTTGTTACATAAGAAGCGTGATGGCAGTTTAAGGATTCGCATCTATAGATATTTCTATTAATGCCTTTCTTTTTCCCGAATATGATCCTAGAAAAGAGTCCTCTTCCTTGTACAAATTCGATATTTGAAAGAGCAAGTAGTCATGGGAAAGAAAAATATTATATATATCAATCTGAACGATATTGAAAAAGCTTTTTTCCTTCTATGCGCAAGGAAAGACCAGAGAGTGGGTTCAATATTTTTTCGTTTTTGCCGGATCTAGATAGATAATATTACTAGTCCTCCGCCCGAAATTCCATTACCGCCACCATCTACTTAAATTCTCTTATAGATACTACAATTAGTTCTCCGTCCTAGATTCCATTGCCGCCGCCTTTAAATTAAATCCTCTTAATAATCATATAAATAGAAGATTATACAGGTGAACTCATCTCTTCCACATTGTTTTTAATTATAAGTTATAGTACAATGTTTCATATGATGGTAATTAGGTGACACAAACTTAATGATAGTAATTAGGTGAATTCAAATATAATGATGGTTAGAACAGTAAGCAGCTCCCTTGCTTCCTATCAAGGGGAAATGCATTTTGTTGTACTGAAAATAACTAAACATGCTCCTTCAATTCGAACTATAAATAATTAAGAGATCAATAATTCAAACTGATTCTAATGGTCCTACTGGGAAGCTAAGCCCTACTGAAGATCACAAAAAAATCTTCAGAGGGTATGAAGCTTACTGGCTTATCGGACTATTTCTCGATTTGTGCGTGTTATTTTTGTGCAAGAACCGTGTTAATTTTTTTTTGTATCATTCCAATTTTATCGGATGTCTATGTACAGAAAGCTGACTAGAATAAAACCATTGGAACGCCCACGTGGATAGGGTGTTGAAGGGTTGATTTTACTTCACCCAATCCCTATCTCTAATGGACCCTTTGGTCCCAAAATCCCCACATAAGGATATAGCTACAACGATGGAGGAGCTAGCGTGATAGTTACTGAGTTCTAAATTTAATAATTTTGGTTAAATTCTGTATTTTATTTTTAAAAAATTATTAGATATATATAAAATATTAATTTAGACTCCGATAATAACCTAAAAAAATTAAAATACTAAATCTATAAACATCAAATTCGAAATCCGCTCCGAAACCGGGGGTTGTGACTTGACTGCTACGGCTATTGGACCCTAAAATGCCCATACCTTCCCAGCTGAAACACCTAGGTGGTTCCACACCAGGCTGGCACCATGTATTGACCCTCCCATTTATTTCGAGTCGTCCGTACGCAGATACAATAATTATGCAAGAATTATAATACATTACGAGTAATATTCACTAAAATATCTAGTGCATATTTTCTTGGCAAATGTTTAGGTCATCGCATAAAAAAAATGTAACATATGGCGTACATATTTTGTATGACATAATAGTTTACAACTTTATCCTTATTTTTGAAGTAAATAAGAAATAAAAGACGAAATTAAAGTTATCTTGATCTTTAACGTGTTTTATTTCCGTGTAAACTATTTCATATATTGGATTCGTGAAAAATAATTTCGGAATTGTAGTACAAAATAATATGGATATTGCTTATACCAAAGAAAAGGTCAACGATTAATATAACAAGTTTAGTATCAAGGTTATTTTTCTAATTAATCTCAGCAAATATCTCTCTCCCTCTTCGTCGTGTAAAGAGCTCAAAGATTATAATTTATAACTGCAAGATCAACTCATCTAATTTTTGCTGTAGCTTGAACATCAACTGTTTAACTTTTTTTAAATATTATTTACAGAACTAAGGTTTTAATTAAATTTAAAGTACCATATACTTTACAATTATAGTTAAAGATATGTTTAAGAATCATTAAAAAAAAATATTTGATTCGCCAAACAAGTTGGGATGTAGTAGGTATTATTATCAACGTAACTCTACGTTCGTCACTCTATATCTAGACCAAACATGAAAAGACCCTGCCCATTCTTTGTAATTAAGTTTATTCCAAGAATTAAGGAGAACCAGATTTTATATACCGTCAAACTTCTCTATAACAACCTCGTTTGTTCCGAATATTTTTGGATGTTATAACAAAATGTTGTTATAGAGAACATATATTATAATATAACATAAAATTGATTTCCGAAAAAGCTTGACTTTTATAGAGAAATGTTGTTATATAGAGATGCTGTCTGATTGTATATGCTCGATACTCCAGCTTCTATTTCATTAAACTAATCACTATCAGCTAATTAAAAAACGAGAGAGAGAGAAAATGTTGTACAAATGTTTATCTCAAGAAATTAGGTATATCAATGTTCAGCATATGCATGATTTTGTTTAGGTAAAATCGATATTTTTTACCCGGAAATAAATAAATATTGTATATGAAAACTCATAATTTTATAAGTTGGACCTACCAAAGAGAAAATAGAAAATAAAAAACAGGCTTCGAAATGATCAATACTATCATTCTTCCAACTCTGCTATGGCCAGTGGCCAAATCCCAAAAGGCCAAAATGATAATAAGTAAATAAAAGCAAAAGCCTATATAAGGTATTACTATAAAAAAAATTGAAAAGAAGATATAGAGATAAAATTATAATGATATCCATATGCACGATTTGATAGAGATATGTGTTATATATTACCCCGATTTTCCCACCAGCTTTAATTTGGCCAGCTTGTGATTGTGACCCAATGATCTGGTGGATAGTTTACTACTTCTAGGAATATTACTTTTTATTTTGCGGTTTTTTTTTTTATTTTTCTCTCTGTCTTTTTAGTGATAAAATCCCTCGTTTTCGACAATATTAATCTAGTCACGGAACTTTAAAAATAATTTGATTATACTACGACGGCTGGCGACCAATTTTCTGGTCGCTATCGACCAAATTTCATTTTTTAGTAGCATTTGCGCATTATTTTTGTTGAAGGTATTTAATTAAATAAATAAAAGTGTATTTAATCTAACAATTTGATCTTTGAATGTCACATAATTCAACATGGTGTGAAAATAGATAAAGGTCATGAATTCATATTTCAATACCCCTCATTATCAATTTTTTTTTACGTGTTTGACCCTTAAAAAAAGTTTTAGGTATTTACGTGGATTACGATGTTAAAGACATAATTAATTAAACTAATTCATTATAAGAAAAAACTGAAATTAACTATGAACGTCGTCGCTAAAACGCTCGTAGCTAGCAAAATTTCTTGATAATCCGTCGCTAAATGAGATTAGCGACGAATTTTCCTATTTAGCTACCGTCGCTAAAATCTAATTTTTTTGTTGTGCGAATAAACTCGCTAACAGATTAAATTATTAGACGAGATAATCACACAATTCTAACAATATTTTCACAAAGGTATTGGGAAAGAATATCTTTAATTTAGTGGTATTTGGTAATTAAATGAATATTTAATAATGAAAAGGCACTAGTAATACATTACTACAAGATTTGCTTTTTATGAATTCTATAATTAGCCAGTTTCCACTTTCAATCACGCGTAAAGTTGGCAAATTAAAGTACCAAGACGCTGGTTGCTTTTCTTTCTCTATATTTTAGTGCATTTGCCAACTCTCTGATTCTTCATTTAGGGCAGAAAGTTGAATTTGAAAATCAATAACAAATATTATCATGGCTAAAAGTTACAGAATATTTTCAATGCCACTTGATCATAGTACTAATTAAAGTAACTATAATTGAAAAAGCAACTATTTGTAATTTTGCACAACATACATTCCCTTCCTAATTAACTACATATATAATAATATAATGATATATATATATATACACTTGTATTTGAAAGTTCCACGTCAAAGCCTTTCCTCTATATACGTGAAGATAAGAACGCGGCGCTGATTAAAATTATTTAGAAAAAAGTAATTTATGGTTTTGTATATCTGGCCACTTTATGTGTATAAATAATGATACTTTTAGAAATATATATAATTAACAACTAAGGTATTTTGTTGTCATTATTGGTTAAGTTTTAAAGAATAGCAAGTGTACATGAAAAAAGTAGGAAAGAATAAGAAGAAATACGACGTACTACACTGATTCCATTGCTTCTTAGTTCTTACTAGGAAATTCTGAAGAAATTTCACATGCATGGCATTAGTCCAAGTTAATCTATTTGTTTATATTATATTAAAAGTACAAAGCCTCTTAGCAAAATATTGTTCGCTCTTTATACCTTTTAAAAATTAATTTCACATTAAACAAAATAGCCATTTAATTATTTTCCTAACTTTTAGGACTTTGAAACCAAATAAAATTTTACTTATTATATTTTGCCTTATTTGAAATATATTAAAGTCCTTAAATTTAGACTTCAACCGACATGTAATACGTTAATTAAATCAAAACTACACTAATGTTACCATCTAAACAAAGCTAAACCTCCCTTATCCTTCGAAAATTTTAAAAAGAAAAAAAAACTGAATTGGATATTGCTTAATGCTAATACCTGAAAAATTTAAATGAACTAATATTTAGGATTATAAATTCATGATTAGCACTTTAAATTTTTTGAAACTTCTTATCCTTTTAGTTAATTAAAAAATAATTATATTTTCAGCTAAAAAATATGAATAGTTCATACAAAGTAGTAATAACATTGAATTTGCATTGGAACGGAAGATCTCAAACTTTGAGTCACAACCAAATTCGAATGTGTAAAGCCTTCATTGGAAAATAAAAATTGATCTGTACAATTAGGATATATTCTATTTTTATTATTTATTTTTTATTAATTCCATGGGTCTAAGAAAAAACTTTATCAATTAAAAATATTTTATATTTATAATAAAATAATAATAATAATAAGCATTAATTTTCTATCTTATTTTTTTATGACTATTATTTTATTTCTTTCTAGAAATAAATTTAGTTGGATTCAAATATTACAATCCAATTAAATTATTTGTATGGTAACTAAACTTAATATATAAACTCTCTTTTTAGCTTTTTTATTTTCAATTTGAGTTTCAATAGGAATATGATGGAGTTCATGTTAGGTAGTTTAGCAAATATATTTCATGTATCTAAGACAATGAAGAACACATAGTATTGTTGCATATTATTTATGTACAAGTATTCAACTCTAAGCTACGTACTAATGCAAATGCATAACTCATACATTAAAGTTATAATAGAGCGTTAGAAAGCTTTTGCATGACATAGCTTTTCTCCTCTATTAAATTGGTCAAATATGATCAATACTAATTATTTTCAAGATTTTGTAATTTTAAAAATTTTATTCTATAATTCACTTACGTAGTTTAATAGTATTTTCGATATTTTTAATTTTATGCTCATTGATATAGAGTACACACGCAACACACGTATCCTAAAATTAGTATTATATTAAAAGCACAAAGATCCGTAGCGTAATGTTGTTCGTTGCTTTACCTTTGAAAACATATTTTACACTGGATAAATTATAATTTAATTATTTTTCTAATATATATGACTTTGAAATCAACTACAATTTTTGTTATTAAGTCCTTCCTTATTAGAATATGTAAGAAATCTTAATATTTAAGACTTTAAAATGCATTAAAAATTAATTCTTACAAATAATTCCTTTTTTAAACTAGGTTTGTTGTTTTTGTGCTTTGCCCTAGGGTTTTTTCCCTCCACGAAGGTCCTATTTGATGGTTTCTAATCAAGAGCATCTCCAAAGAAAGCAAATTATTACACTCTGGTTCTTCTAAGTGTTGATGAGTTAGAAAAAAAATATCATTGCGAGTAATGCTAAAGCCTTTATGCTAGGATTGATAATAACAATGCTTAATAATTGAAGTCCTTATATTTTTTTATTTTTTAAAAATTCTAAAGCACATCCAACTATTACTATTCTAATGGTAGTATGCATTAAATAATTTTGTTTTCTATATATCTTGCATATTAATAGGTTATTTGATATATTATTCGGAATGGATTGTCTCTTTGTGGAATTTAGTGTGACAGATACCAAATTAATAAGATTCGTTTAATGAGTGAAGGTATTAATAAATTTAGTTTAACTGCAGTTAATCATATTATAATTGAATTGAAATTTGCAGGACATAAGTTGGTTGCACAAAGTATATTATTAAGGAGATCTTTAACAAGTTAAAGATGAAGTCCAGAACAACAATATGAATTAATGTATGTAGTGCCATTATTATTTTCTGTATAAAGTTGTTTATAGTTAAGTATTTCCTCTTTTTCTTACATTACACCTTGCATTTACCTTTCTTTATTGCCTGTTGGAGGGAATATAACTACGAAGGACTGGAAGTAAAAAAGTAGCCTTTGTAAATTAAAATTTTAATATTTCTCGAGAGCATTTTCATGGTTAAACTTGAAAGAAGTTTTCACTTTGAGTACAAAGAATAATTCTGATCCGATTTGACTATTCCTAATTATAAAGAAATAAAACATTAATTCGTTCAAACACAGTTTCGAATATGTTTGTGATTTGCATTGCAATGATAACGATTACTACGTCAATCTCACAAGTTGAACCGTATTTGCTACGACATAGTTTCTCACATGAATAATTATATATTGTACTTTTAGGAAGAATATTAATATCGACAACAAAATATTTAATCATGGTAAAGCGGTCGAAGCGACATAATGGAACATATGTTATTCAATCTGTATTGCTGTAAAAATAATAAAATATTAAACTTTCTGAAAATAAAAATAGAAACAAAAAGTTAGTAGAATCAATTAGAAATAAATCGAGCCCACTGAATGCACATTGTGTCCTTAAGAAAATTATTCCCCTCAAGTACTCGAGGTGTTGGAATATTATCCTCCCAGGATAGAACGATTTAACTCACCAGCGTATTGGTACCAAAAACTCTGGTGAACGGTGAACCACTCAATGGTCATAAAACACACTGAAAAATATTATGCAGAAGAAGAAGAAGATAATCAGAAAATTTAGTAAGTAAAAATTCTGGGATTCAAGGCATATATATAGCCCATTTGGCACAATTTCTGAAAAGGTTTGCAACCTTTCAGAACAACCATAGTTGTTGGAATAGGTGGGAAAAATTGCGAAAAATAACAAACGGATTTAAAATAATCCGGAAAAGAAAATAAATCGGACCGGACCGGGTCGCAGGCCGTGGGTTATTCTGGATTGAATTTTTGTTAATTAATTTAATTAATTAATTAAATAAGAAGGAATTTTTTCCAAAAAGATTAATCAATCAATCGACCTTTGACCAAATCCGAATCCGAATCCAAATCCCGAAGCCGAAGCCGAGCGAGCGACGACGATGGCGCGAGACTTGCCTTCTTCTTAAATCTTTAAGAGCTAGAAGAAGAGCAATTGTAGATATACCCATCAAAAGTCTTTTCTTCCTCCAATATGGGACAATGTCCCTTTGCCAGGAGGGAAACTCAAATATTTCATTTTTTCTCCATTTCCCATTCACCCTCTTTAAACTACACCAAGATTAAAATTAAGCTACACCAAGCTTAAAGCCCAACAATTCCCCACGTGAATGGGGAATGACTATAAAATAAGGGAATGCACGGACGCGTGTGTGTTTTACATGCAAGAATTAATTGCATCTGGATAAGTAGGTTTCCCTTTGAACTTTCTGTAGTGAACTTATATCGGATATACTCGGTCAATCGGTATATTTGATATATTTGGACCATCGAGCTTTGTTTTATACCTAGATAACATAAGTCACACAATCAATCCTTAACCATCTATGATTCTCACAGTTGTGTTCGTTTTAGCCATGAACACCGCTAGGTTTCATGAGTGCTTCGAGAATGGGCCTTTACTTCCATTCCCCTTGAAACGACTTATACTTCACACTCACGTAGGTGATTCCTAAACGTGTAATCCTATAGACGCACTATCTGGTCATATTCTGCCAAACTTAGCAAATCATTAAAAAACTTTAAGCTTTGTCGACTCATCAAAAATCCTTAATGCTTTACCTCAATTTTGAACATTGTCTTCATCACCAGAATGGGTTGAGTTATTTGACAATGTTGAACCGTAATTTCATAACTTTGTTTGATCTCTTTGAACCTAGATCTTGGGGTCTCCAGTCTACTAGGTAGAGTTACCACCATGATGACTTGTCCTAGGTCTTAACCCCATTTCCTTTGATGATCTTTCAACTGCCTCTCTAGATAGGCCTTTTGTAAGTGGATCCGAAACGTTATCTCTTGACTTTACGTAGTCAATCGTGATAACACCACTAGAGAATAGTTGTCTAACGGTATTGTGTCTCCGTCGTATATGACGATATTTTTCGTTATACATAACACTCCCAACCCTGCCTATTGTCGCTTGACTATCACAGTGTATACAAATAGGTGCCAAAAATTTGGGTTAAAATGGAATATCTTCCAAGAAATTTCGAAACCATTCAGCTTCTTCACCAGCCTTATCTAAAGCATATTCGCTCGTGGATTTAACTTCAGATGATCCGGTGATCCAATTTTCCTCACTATATCCCTCGATCACTGAGGGATATTTATTATAATGTAAAGCATAATTTTGAGTATGTTTCATATACCCCAAAACTCGTTTCATTGCCATCCAATGTATTTGATTGGGATTACTTGTAAACTAACTCAACTTGCTAATAGCACATGTTATATCTGGTCGCGTACAATTCATGATATACATCAAGCTTCCCAATACTCTTGCATAGTCCAGTTGTGAGTCACTTTCACCTTCATTCCTTTGAAGTGCATAACTCACGTCAATTGGAGTCTTGACAATTTTGAAATCCAAATACTTGAACTTATCAAGCACCTTTTCAACGTAGTGAGACTGTGATAATGCTAGACCTTGCGGAGTTTTGTGAATTCTGATTCTTAAGATCACATCAGCAACTCCTAAGTCTTTCATGTCGAATTTGCTAGCTAACATGCGCTTTGTAGCATTTATATCTGCCATACGTTTGCTCATTATCAACATGTCACCAACATATAAACAAACAATGACTTCATGACCTGGAGTGTTTTTAATGTAAATACATTTGTCACACTCGTTGATTTTAAATCCATTTGCCAACATTGTTTGGTCAAATTTAGCATGCCATTATTTTGGTGCTTGTTTAAGTCCATAAAGCGACTTAACAAGTTTGCACACTTTCTTTTCTTTACCATGAACCAAAAAACCTTCAGGTTATTCCATGTAAATCTCTTCCTCCAATTCTCCATTTAAGAAAGCTGTTTTAACATCCATTTGATGGATTTCAAGACCATACACGGCCGCTAGTGCCACTAACACCCTAATAGATGTTATCCTCGTTACTGGCGATTAAGTATCAAAGTAATCAATGCCTTCCTTTTGTCTATAACCTTTGACAATAGGCCTTATACTTCTCAATAGTTCCATTAGATTTCATTTTTCGTTTAAAGATCCATTGCGAACCTAAAGGCTTATTTTCCGGAGGAAGATCAACCAATTCCCATGTATTGTTATCCAAAATTGATTGAATCTCACTATTGACTGCCTCTTTCCAAAACGCTGAATCAGAAGACGACATAGCTGCTTTAACAGTTTGAGGTTCATTTTCAAGCAAGAATGTCACAAAATTTGGTCCAAAGGAAGTAGATATTCTTTGACGTTTGCTACACCTTGGATCTTCTACACTTGGAGTATTTTCCATTGGTTCTTCTCGAGGTCGTTTAGGTATTTCACTTAACGACTCACATTCAGTTTTATATGGATAGATGCTTTTAAAGAATTCTGCATTATCTAATTCCATTACCATATTAACATGAATCTCGAGATTATCGAATTTATGAACCAAAAACCGACATGCTTTAGTGTTTGTAGCATATCCAATGAAAACACAATCTACTATTTTTTGTCCGTTTTTAACCCTTTTAGGTAAAGGAACTTTCTAGACACTACCATACTTTGAAATATTTCAAGTTGGGTTTTCTTACTTTCCATTTTTCATATGGAATAGATTGCGTTTTGTTGTGGGGTACTCTGTTGAGTATTCTATTAGCTGTAAGGATAACTTTCCCCCACAAACTCTGTGGTAATCCGGAACTTATTAATAAAGAATTCATCATTTCCTTTAATGTCCGATTTTTCCTTTCCACAATTCTGTGGGATTGAGGTGTGTAAGGTATATAAGTTTGATGGATAATTCCATATTCTGAACATATTTCTGCAAACGGAGATTCATATTCTCCACCTCTATCACTTCTAATCATTTTGATCTTTTTATTCAATTGATTCCCACTTCATTCTTGTATTGCTTAAATGCTTCAATTGCTTCATCCTTACTATTAAGTAGATAAACATAACAATATCGAGTGCAATCGTCATTAAAAGTAATAAAATACTTTTTCCTATCTCGAGATGGTGTCAACTTCATATCGCAATTGTCAGTATGAATTAAGTCTAAAGGATTTGAATTCCTTTCAACAGACTTATAAATATGTTTTACAAACTTAGATTCAACACATATTTGACATTTCGATTTATTACACTCGAATTTAAGCGATATTTCTAAATTAATTAACTTCCACAAGGTTTTATAATTGACATGTCCTAAACGAATATGCCATAAATCATTTGACTCCAATAAATAAGAAGCTGAAATTTTATTCATATTGTCAACAACCATTACATTGAGTTTGGAAAGGCTCTACGTGAGATAGCCATTTCCAACATATATTTCATTCTTGCTTACAACAACTTTATTAGAAACAAATACACATTTGAATCCATTCTTCACAAATAAGGAAGTAGAAACTAGATTCTTCCTAATAGTATGAACATGAAGAACGTTGTTGAGCGTTAACACCTTGCCGGAAGTCATCTTCAGGAATATCTTTCCATAACCTTCAATCTTGGTTGTTGCATTATTTCTCATGGAAATATTTTCTTCGGGACCAGCAGTAGAGTAAGTCGCAAATGCTTCTTTGACAGTACATACATGTCGAGTGGCTCCAGAGTAAATCCACCACTCCTTCGGATTTCCAACTAGGTTGCATTCCGAAAATATTGCACAAAGATCATAAATGTCATAATTCTTCTCCACTATGTTGGCTTGTCCCTTCTTCTTATCCTTTTGCGGGAGACGACAATCAGGGGCTTTGTGACCAACTCTTCCATAATTGTAGTAGTTGCCCTTGAATTTCTTTTTGTTCTGCTCCTTAGTCTGTCCAGAAGACCTCTTCCTCTTCTTACTTTTTGAAGCAGTTTCCTCAACGATATTAGCTCCCATGATCGTTGAATTTTCACGAGACTTCTTCTTGGCTGTTTTGTTGTCTTCCTCAATCTTGAGACGTATCACAAGATCTTCCAACTTCATTTCTTTGCGCTTGTGCTTAAGATAGTTCTTGAAATCTCTCCACGAAGGAGGAAATTTTTCAATCATTGCAGCCACTTGAAATGCTTCATTCACGACCATACCTTCAACAATAAGGTCGTGAAAAATGAGTTGAAGCTCCTGAACTTGGGTTCCAGCAGTTTTTCTGTCTATCATTTTATAGTCTAGAAACTTGGCAACCACGTGCTTCTTCAAGCATGTATCTTCAGTCTTGTACTTCTTCTCAAGTGCGTCCCATAATTCTTTCGAAGTATTCATCGCACTGTTTCCATGCCTCAACAATCATAAATTTCTCGTTGTCCGGCATGTCCGCAACAGGCACTGGAGGCTCTTCACTAGTGAATTTCTGCATACCAAGTGTGGTAAGCCAGAAGAACACCCTTTGCTGCCATCCTTTGAAGTTGGCTCCAGAAAATTTCCCCGATTTCTCGGCCGGTGGAACTGTAGTGCGTCTTGACGAGGCTATCGTCGTTGCAGCAACAGTCGCAGAAGGATTTCCGTTATCAATTTCCATTTCTCATTGTCAACAACAAAATAGTTCAATTAATGGCAAAACCAGAATAATAAACAATACTGTGATTAATAATAAACAATATGTATGATAAATAAAAACCAAAGTTTTTATATACGGTTTCACAGAAAATGATGAAATTTTTATGTTATTCAAATCGTTTTCTGTATTTCAATACTTTGATGAAGTTTTTATATCTTCAAATTAGAATAGTAAAATTCAAAAGGAGTAGAAAACTACACAGGTTTTAATCTCCACAAACAGAATACAGAATATAATAAAAGTAATTTCTTTAAGATTGTTATTCAATTTGTATTGCTGTTGGAACAGGTGGAAAAAATTGCGGGAAACAACAAACGGATTTAAAATAATCCGGAAAAGAAAATGGACCGGACCGGACCGGATCACGGGTCATGAGTTATTCCGGATTGAATTTTTGTTATTTAATTAATTAATTAAATAATTGAAAGAAATTTTGTCCAAAAAGATTAATCAATCAATCTTTGACCAAATCCAAAGCCGAAGCCGAGCGAGCAATAGCGACGACGCGAGTCTTGCCTTCTTCTTAACTCTTTAAGAGCTAGAAGAAGAGTAATTGTACATATACCCATCAAAAGTATTTTGTTCCTCCAATATGGGACAATGCCCCTTTGCCAAGGAGGGAAACTCAAATATTTCATTTTCCTTCCATTTCCCATTCACCCTCTTTAAGCTACACAAAGCTTAAAATTAAGCTACACCGAACTTAAAGCCCAACAACATACACCAAGAATATTATTTATAAAGAGGTGTTAGATGAGATGCAATACTACATAATTGTATCTCATATAATAAATTTTTTATATTTATAATGCTATATTAACTAACATATTTGACGCGGTATACATGTGCAACGCACGTACACTAAAACTAGTTAAAAGAAAATCGTGTCAAAAAGATACATTTTGTTCTTCAAATAAAGAAATCTCATCCTTTCGACGAATTCAAAATTTAAATTCTATAAGTTATAAATTAAAAAGTGAGCTATAAAAAGTAGAGATATAAAATTCGGCTGAAGTACTGGATTCTATCGATCCCATGAACTCGCGCTGTGACAGAGCTAGAGCTTCTATTACGGGTTCGGCTGAACTCGATAATTTTAATCTAAATTCTGTATTTATTTTAAAATATTCATGAAATATATATAAATTATTAATTTATAACTCTTAAGTTAAACAGACTTAGAATCTCAAATCTACAAACTGGCTCCATTTCTGAACTCGCGAATGTATTAGGTAAAGAAAGAAAGACATGTCTTTACATATCTAACTAAATTTCTGATTCTACATGAAGTGAGTGCGTGAAAAAAAGAAGTTTCGAGGAAGTAATGCAGGAAAAACAATGTTAGTGATAATGAGACAAATTCCTTTTTCTTATTTAAAATCAGACAATTTTCTTGAAACTAAGAAAATAGGAACTTTTAGCATAAATAATCATCTAGTTGGAATGTTGAACACAGGTCACTCACTCTGTTTAGAATATAAAACAGATTGGAGGTAATTTTTAATCTCCTATATTATTAAGTTGGCCACCTGTTTCATTACGTAATAATAATTAGATTAACTGTTCTAATTATCGTCCAAAATACATCATCATCATTTAGTTAATCCTACAAATCAAGGTCTTCTTCTTTGGTCTGGAAACTCCTATAAACAATATATCACCATATAATTAACTCCTATTATTGTATAACATATTTATGTGGTTAGGATTAAGCCATGACTATATTAATCTCTCCACCCCCTCTCTTACTCCACCATAATTTCATTGTTTTGGCGAATGATTTATTTTGCAAATCCTACTCATTGCAAAAATATATAATATTTCCAGAATAATTCTGCGCCGAACTTATTATATTTACTAGTGTCAATTATATTAGGTATTTCAATCATTGGGAATGAAAAAAAGACTTGTTTGTTATGTGTGAACTGTGAAGTGAATACTTTTAGAGATTGCCAAAAACATGACTACAATTTAGGCATGATATATAAATATTTCTCTTATTTCTGTTTAACACAAATACCTAAAATCTTGTTATTTAACCAATTCAATCACATAAAAACAACAATAAAAGAAGGACATAAGAAGTCTCCTACATATACATCTACTAAACTCAATCAACAACAAAATAAATAGGAGATGCAATTATAAGATTAATTTCGAAAGGCAAATGAACTTTTTCTCCTCATTATTGTGAACGAATTGCTGAAGATATCACTGGGGGAGGAGGTAGTATATAATATGCGGGTTCGGTAGAACTCAGTAGTTTTGATTCAAACCCAATATATGTGGTATAGAAAATTACTAAATATTTACAAAAGTATATATAAAACCTAATTGCTAGCACTTGAGGTCGTGTCCTAAAATCCAAAATATATAAATTTAAATTCTGGCCCCGCCTCTGGATATAACACTAGAGAAACCTAATTACAGTCAAATCTCTTTATAACAACCCCGTTTGTTCCAATATTTTTTGGCTGTTATAATGAAGTACTGCTATATAGGACATATATTACAACATAACATAAAAATCGGTTCTTACAAAAACTTAACTTTTATTATGAATGAGTGTTATATCGAGATAGATATATACTATATTATTTGGTCATTATTGGGTAGGGGAAATGGAATAGTCAGCTTAGAGAGTGAAGGAATATTAAAGATGCAACTTCTCCATTCAAAATCGTGTTAGTTTCCATAGAAAAATTAGGTGGATCACATGGCATCATGAGAATTGAGAACCTCTGAAGAATAAAGGAAAAATAAAAACCCAATTGATAATAAACAAAAGAAAGAAAGAAAAATGAAAATGAAGAAATCTGGAGAAAATCTAGATGGGAACATTATAGGTTTTGAAAGATTCAGAGAATCATCATTTATAGAAACGTTTCTTATGGGATGATCTAGTGTGGCTAACTAAATCTTTCATCAATAATTATCTATTAATAAATTGATGGAATATTTGCTTGCATGTGTTTGGATTTTTGAGAAATATGCCTTTTTTTTTCGTGTGATAATGATGGATGAATAATGGCACTTTGACGATCCTAATTCGGAGAGCCCGATATACAAAGCATCTCGTATTCGCACAAGATTCAAAAAAGGCTACACCCACAAAGATTGTGATCTAAATAACCTACATTTTGACAATCCTGCTGTTTGGTGAATTCACATGGCAGAGAATGTGAACTAGTTTATAAATTTTATACTTCCTCCGGTCCACGATAAGTGATCAATTTATTTTGGGCACACCCATTAAGGAAATACTAAATTCTAGACAAAAATAGTTAGTGTGACTAAATAACTCTTAATTAAATATTGCAACATAATTTAATGTAAGGAGTAAAAGGCTTTTTAGGGATACATATATAAGAGTAATTTTGGAAAAATAAATTAATTATTTTTAAATATATAAATAAACACTTATTTTGAACCAAAATAAAAAAAGCAAATTGATCACTTATGGGAGAAGGGAGTAGAAGATTGAATGTGGGAAACCTTATTTAATATCATTCCTCCCTTTTACTTTCACTACATCGATTTCCTAAGTAGAAATATTTATAATTTTCTGTTATTGAAGTTAGTAAAACCGTTCGAATGAAGTCTCTTATATCAAGTTATATTAGTCATCTAGACATATACCTAAATATCATGTTCGAGGCATTGCATCTCGCAGAATTCAAGCCTTGCATGTAGCACTGATAATACTCTCTTCGTTCACTTTTATTTAACAGATATATTAAAATATATTTTTATTTTAATTGTCATTTTACATATATCAAAAAGAGATAATTTTTTTTCTGTTTTACCCTTAATTCATTAATCAACATTTCTTGAATAAATAATGGTCAATTGTAGATAACTCTTCATTATCCCCTTTCGTTAAACACAAAAGTTCACTAAACTCATCTTTTATTCTTTTGCTCTTTGGAGTAATTTTTTCTTCAAATGTTATTTAGAAATTTGGTTTCAGTTATTGAGTATCAATTAATAGAGTTATTGTGATAAAATTAACATGTCAATCATTATTTCTTAATGAGCCTGAAAAATCAAAATGTGCCAAGTAAAAGTGAACGGAGGAAATACATTTTAAAGATCAACTACTATTAGGGATTATGCATCTGAGTCTAGTAATTTTAGCTTGGATTTTTATACGTGTATCCATTAAATAAATTCGAAAATAGAGTCCAAATCCAATAAATAAATGTATTTTGAAAAATTTCCTAACTCAAAATTCTGGATCCGCCTCATGAACCGCCACCTTAGTATAAATTTTACCAAGCATTCTCTTTAACCTAGGTGCCACCCCCCTCTATTCATTCCATACTTCTATGTTAGCTCTTCGACCGCAGTATTAGTTTTAGTTTCCCAAGATAGGAGTTTATTGGATTTAGTCACAATTCTACCTCAATTTTTTTGGTGTAAGGTTTCAATCTTATTAAAAGTGTATGAACTTTTTACATTCTTTCTCTACTGGATTTCCAAAGAGCGGGCCGAGGGGACCAAATAATTAAAACTTTCGCTACTAGGGCAAAAATCGCATGTGGTCGATCGATCAATTTTGGTCGATCAAAAAACTGGTAAAAAATTAATCAAAGTCGATTGATTTTTCAAATATATATATATTTTTACGAAATCGGCCAACTTTGGTCGGTTTTTCATTTAAAATAAATTAAAACTAATATTAAAAAAATTACCGAAAATCGATCGGTTAATTCGGCCGGTCATTTTAAAAAACCGAACATCTTTTATTTTTTAATAAAACTGACCGACATTGGTCGGTTATTTTTGTGTGAAAATACAATTAAAGAGTGTAAACCAAATAAAAGACAATCTTAAAATAAACTGCACTAATGGTCTAGTGGTAGAATAATATCTTGTCATAGTATAGACTCCGGTTCGATTTTCAGATGGTGCATTTTTTAATTATATAATTAAAATAACGACCTACTTTGGTCGGAAACAATTTTTTTTTTTGAATTTAATTGACCGATCAAAGTCGGTCGGTAATTCCCGACGAACTTTGTTCGGTATGTTCTTCCGACCTTTAAAATACTGACCACACGTTAATGATCGCATTTTGAACGGTCATTAGTCATTATCGACCTATTTTGGTCGATTTTTTTGGACGACTTTTCTCGAATTTCTAGTAGTGAATTTCTTATCTTGAAATCGTGCTAAGGAAGATAATCAGATAATCAGTATATAGTTTAGTGATTAACGAAATTGTAAAGAGTTTAGAAAATCAGAACAAGATTCGTTGTAGAGACTAAAGAGTCCATTATGTAGAGACTTGAAATTTTAATTAAAGGGATTGCTTCAGAGATCATTAATACTTATTATTTCTGCTTTGGATTTTTCTTTTCTGAGTAAAACAACACAAAATCCCAAAATGTTGGGTTCATGCTAGTGATTTACCAAGCAAATACGTGCTGACCACATGGCATGCAGTTGGCGGTCATAACGTTGATCATATAATTAATTAATTACTTTTAAAATACAATCTATCATGTTCTTTCTTTGCTTAATTATGATTTGGACCGTCCATAATTAGTTTTAATTTCAAGTAATTTTATTTTTAAATTTTGCTCATAAGAAGTAAGCCACTATCCATGTGAAGTGTGAAAAGTGATAGTTACCCGTTAAAACTGGTCTTGTCCTTATCTAGCTCTTTCATAAGTGGAAAGTCAAAAATTATATTGGACTGTTTAGTTTCCACTTATAGCAACTTGTAACACGATATAGTCAATTAGTCAAACTCTCATATCTATGAAATCGTGTCCTCCTATGTGGTATCACTTAGGTTATCCGAAAGTTGTTTTTGATTTTCCATCCAGTGTTCAATAATGTTATTTAGACGCTGACTAAATTTGAATTGATTAAGAATGAAAAAGGATTTAATTATCACTTCACTGCAATCCGTTGATTATCCTAAATTAATATACATCAATCAGTGGCGAAGTCACATAATCACAAGAGTGATCAACTGACTACCCTTTATCGAAAAATTATACTGTGTATATAGATAAAATATTACGTTTTAGAGGTATATAAAATATATTGAACACCCTTTGTCACGACTCAATTCCATCATAGGCCGTGATAGCGCCCAACACCGTTGTTAGGCAAGCCAACACTTATCAAACTAGTGATTTCCCGTTTGGGTAAATTACTAAGTGGATAATAATTCTACATTTGTTGAAAAGATTTAGAATTTACCAATGTGACAAAATTAAACGGAAGCAACGAGTACAAACCTTAATCATGTAAATAATACCAAAATCATAAGTCTACTAGTGTGTGTGTCAAGACCTGGTGCCGCAAATATGTGGGCAATCTAGTAGAATATACAAAAGAATACCAGCCTACTGTCTGAAAGGAAATAGACAGAAAAATAAAGCATAAGACAGACTCCAGCTGCTGCAGAATGACTCGGAAGGCAGCTCACCGTGAAGTCTCGAGATGGGGATCAAATCTGCGCACCAGACTGGTAACCAGATGCACCTACCTCAGATCCTGTACAATTAAGTATAAAAGTGTAGCGTGAGTACATAAACAATAGTACCCAGTAAGTATCTAGTCTAACCTCGAAGAAGCAGTGACGAGGAGTCAACTCCGACACTTACTAGGACCAATAACATGATAATATGAAATTCTAATTAAGCATGATATACAACAATAAGACTCAGAACAAGAGATAACTGAACAAGTCTTCACCATATTTAAGAGCTTAACACACTTCCTTCCTTTAAAACATATGATCACACAAACAATGAATTTATATCAATTATGAAAGGAACTTCCAGTTCTATTATCACACACAAATACCACCGAGGACGTTCGGCCCGATCCAACATAAAAGTAAACTGTGCACTGCCGAGGGTCGAATGACGTGAACCATAGATGTATCTATTACCCTGCTCGCGGATCATACATGCGACGCGGTCAAATATAAATTTATCAATAAATCATAACCCTTTCTTGATTCTTTTCAAAATAAAAACAATTCAACTTGAAGCTTTTAAATCCTTAAAAATCCTCAACTTAGTTCCATTTGATACAGTTAACAAATATAATCAAATAACAGTGTTCACAAGAATGGTGTAAACCTAAAACTACCCGGACATAAACAGGAATAGTAGCTACGTACAGACTCTCGTCACTTCGTGCGTGCGTAGACTCCACAAATAAAAACACATATTGATTAAGTTCACCTATGGGGTAGGTTCCCTCTTACAAGGTTAGAAAAGAGACTTAAGCCTCATTTTTTTTAAGATTAAGATATCTGAATCTGAATACACGTCTGAATATCAAGATGTGTATTAAGATTAAGACATATGAATCTGAATACACATCTGAATGTTAAGATGTGTATTATGATTTGAATACTAAATGATTAAGATTGTTTGATTTTTAACATCTGAATGTATAAAATTTACGTTTATTTAAAAATTAATAAACATAAAATTTAAATAAAATAATAATTAATCTAATATTCCGTCACTAAAATATATAACTTTTAAAATATGATAGTTGCTGGTGGTGATGACTAATGGTATTTCTTGTGAATGCCGACTAAAAGTGGTAGTTGGTGGTAGATTTGGTTGATGGTGGTAGTTTAGTTGTAGCTAGTGGTGATTGGTAGTGGTATCTACTATAATGATGGGCAGAGCCAGCTATGGTTGTTGATGATGATGGGGTGGTTAGTTGTGGTAGTTGAGGTGGATGAGTGTTGGTTGTCGTTGAGAATGATGAGATGGTGGGAGTGGCAGGGATGGTGGGTGGTTGTAATCGACAATGGTGGCGGTTATGATGAAGGATGGTGGTGGTGGAGGTTGAGTATGGTGGTGGTGGGTGGCATGGTGGTAGTTGATAATGGTAGGCGATGAAAGCAGTTAATAATGAATATGGAGGATAGCATCTTGATGAAATTAAGTCTCTGTTATGGATCTTAATCATACAGATCTATTCAGACTCATTAAGTGGCTATGAACTAAAAAAAATAAACACACTTAATGATTAAGATTTTGAAAACAAACGCACTTAATGTTTGAGATCTGAATGATTAAGATTCAGATCACCATTAAGTGCAAACAAATGAGGTCTTACCTCGTCTCAAAGCCTACTTCCAAATTCAAGAATGCGCTCAAACCTCCAAATTTGATGCCAAACGACTCGGAACTAGTCAAACATTATATAAATCGATCAATCTATGCTCAAAAATTCATATCTCCACTATTAAAGGGATTACCCAACCCGAATTACAAGATTCCTAAAATTCACCCCGGGACCACATGTCCGGATTCTAGAAATTTTCGAAGAAAGTTGTTACCCCTAACCTTAGGAACATAAATATATGATTTACTAAGTTTTATAACCATTTTCGTGGTAAAATTCCATTTTTATTAAACCCTAGGTTTTTCATCTAAACTCATAATTTCTACCAATTTTCATGTTAAAATCTACCCATAATCTATGTATTATATTCACATTAAGTAGAAATTACTAACCTCACAAAGCTAGGTCGAATTCCCTCCTTAAAAGCTCTCAAATCACCCAAGAGCGAAATAAATGGCCCCAAAAATACCTAAGTCCCGATTTTAAACTTACTGCTCAGCTGCCTCCTTCATCGCAAAAGTGGAAGAGGCCTCGTGTTCGCGAAGGCAGCCGGTTCTATCCCCTGAGACGACTCAACCCGAACCTGACCAAGTCACCGCGAAAGCAGAGGCTGGCTTGGCCTACCCTTCGCGTACACGAACAAATAGCAGCCCAAGCCCAGCCCAGGATACTCTACGCTGACGCGAAGGTCATAGGTCCCAAACCTTCGTGAACGGGAACTAGCTATCGCGAATGCGTAGCACAAAATTCCCATCCCCCAAACCAGAATTTTCTGTTTTTTCACACTTAGCTCCGAGGGGTCCGAAACTCACCCGAGCTCCGAGGGGTCCGAAACTCACCCGAGCCCCTCGGGGCCCCGTCCAAAGGCACCAACAAGTCTGAAAACATGATACGGACTTGCTCGAACTCTCGAAATGCAAAAATCAACAACGAAACTAAGAATCGCACCCCAAAACTAATTGAATCAAACTGAAGAACTTCAAGTTCTTAAATTTACTTTCAATGCGCCGAAACGTACTTAAACTACTCAGAATGACACCAAACTTTGCGTGAAAGTCTTAAATGACATTATAGAACTATTCCCGATCTCAGAATTCTGTTTGGACCTCGATATTACCAAAACCTGCTCCAAACCAAATTTAAATAACCTTTAAAACCTTCAAGAACCAACTTCCACTATTAGGTGCCGAAACGCTCCCGAGTCATCCAAAACCCGATCCGAACATACGCCCAAGTCCGAAATCATCATATGAACCTTTTGTAACCACCAAATTCCGATTCCGAGGTCGTTTACTCAAAATATTGATTGAAGTCAAACTTGGCCTTTTAAGCCAACCTTAAGGAACCAAGTGTCCCAATTTCAATCTGAACCCTTCCAAATCTCGAACTAACCATCTAAGCAAGTCATAAAACAGTAAAATTATGTACTAGAAGTTTTATTTCGGGAACGGGGTTCTAGAAAGCAAAGCGACCGGTCGGGTCGTTACACCCTTTGTTCGGAATTTTTTTCACTTCTTTCAAATTTGAATACCATTGAAAAAATTCCTAGTTTCGCCACTGATATCAACTTTCCTAAGCGGAAATTTTTTCCTTCATATATGTTGTTGTATTAATATTAACTATTTTACAAACCACAAAATAAGCTCAATATTAGTTTCACAAACTTAAGAGTTATATTCACGGTTGAACACACATTCATTTCAACGCAACTCTTACATTATTAGCATATAGTCGAGCCAAGAGATTAAAAGAGGACATATAAATTGCGATTGACGGAGTATTAATTAATTAACTAGTGTTACGTTTAATATTACATCCCTAACATCATCATGTGAGGTTTAAATGTTAAGCAAAAATAAAATAAAATTTACCTACTTCTTTAGGAATTTGCTATAAACTTAAGAGAGACAATAAATTAAATTGGAGACTAATCAAATTAGATATTTAAACCGACTACAAAGATCTTCATAGTTTTCAAAATCTCCATTCCATTTGACCAACTTATTTTAGCCAGGAGATTCCAAACTGTAGTTTTAAATGTTGGTTAGATCCGTTATATAGAGGATAAGAAGCAAGTTTGCTTCCGGGCAATATTCCACAATAAGTGGATTCAAAGTGGTTTATTAGTACAGTCAAACCTCCATTAATTAGCAACATAAATTTGTTTTTGGTAGTTAGCAAATGGGATAACTGAATCTTCAGTTTAATGCGACAATCAAACCTCTATAACAACATCCTATATAACAATATTTTTCTATAAAAGTCGAGTTTTTTCGGAACTAATTTTTATGTTATGTTATAATATATGTTCTGTTGGACTTTAAGCATTGGACTTTTGAATTGAGAAATGGTGGGAAATAAAAATTTAAATCAAGTGAGCTTTTGTCATGAACTTTGTACCACGTTGGTGAAAGACAACTACACTTCTGTGTATAAATATAAGATCACTTCTTAGAGCTCTTAAAAGGAGTTGAAGAGGATGTATCCCCGCGCCGTCGTCGTCGCTCGCTCGGCTTCGGCTTCGGTTTCGGATTTGTCAAATGATCGATCGATAGGTCGGTCTCGGGAGGATAATATATACGTAAATTTTACCCCTATCTTGTGCAGGTAGACATATTGTTTCTAATAAACCCCGACTCCATTAAGTGCGGTTTCAGGAGGGTAATGCATATGTAAATTTTATCCCTATTTTATGCATGTAGAAAGACTGTTTCTAATAAACTCGGCTCAAGGTCAAAACAAGACAAAAAACATTAGTAACAATTAATTCTTCTAACTAGTCATATCAATACTAAATATCTGGATCATTAAGTGAAGTAAGACCAAATATTACATGGAAAAGGAACAATAAGATTTTAAAAAATAGAAAAAAAGAAAGAATGAACACATGAGACCACATGGAGAGGAAGTTAAAGTAGAAACAACAGAGGGAAATACAAGACTTCACTGAAACCATAGACATGAATTTAGTCAAAGGAATAGTTTCTGATATACCATGTAACATGTTATAACAATATATAATTAATAATCATATGAATTATCTAATTAACTTGCAAGTCATGTTCTCTTGACCAACCTCTCCAATTTCTTTTAGTTTTCCTTGAAAATTAATTAATCATTATGGAATAATAGCGAACTTATCTATATTCTCTTGCTATATTTAATTATCTTATAAGTTGTTAAAATACAAATTTATATTAGTTTGTTCACCCTGATTTTGACCAAAAAGTGATGTTTTGACCATTGCACCGAATAGGATGCTTACAACTATAATTCTGATTTTTAATAGTTATGCGTGATTTGAACTAAATTTTCCTTATTTATTTATTTTTTTATTTAGAAAAATAGCTAATTACTCGTTCTATTTCCTATTCTCTCTAGGGTTGTTAGTAACCACTTACGTACTCATGATTGAGCACAAAACGAAAGAAATAAAAAGCTATTAGTTAATCAAAAGGAATTAACAAGTTGATCTCACAATCCATTTCAATGTATCGATATGTATATAGAATTTTACACAGGGTTTTCATAGCTGTAAAGTACAGAATATCAACTAATTTTCTAATATACAGTAGCTACTTAAAACGAAAAATAAAAAATAAAAAAGAAGAAGAAAGAAATGCAGGTAAACATAACGAATAGAAGGGTGTAATTAAGTGCTTGATTTTAAAATACCAAGATATATCTACAACTATTAAGAAATGTAGCTCAAAATAACAATATAAAACAAGAAGATAAGTAGAATAAGATATAACTTTCTTATTTCGTCAAGTGTTCTAGTGTGTCCCATATTACATTTCATGCCTCTATTTATACTACTAGTCTTAAGGTACGCGCTTTGCGTATGTACCTATTTATTAATAAGTAAATAAATTTTAAAATAGTTACATAAGTAGTATTAAACGATGTTTTTGAATTATAAAATAAAATAAAAAGATATAACTTTGTAAATGTATGTTAATAGACTCTATTTAGCTAACTGTACAAAGAATAAAATCCTGCCACATGAAAGTCCTCAGAGTTTTATAGAAATATATTGTGAAAATTATCGAAATAAATTCCAAAACATACTTTTTATCATGGTGATTTTTCAAATACAAATTGAAAATTAAATCTTTTGGTCTTTTATAGATATAAGAATGATTAGGTCGGTCTATAGCTCCTAAAATAAATTTAATAAATGACAATATAAACTCTAAAAATGACTAATTTTACATTAATATTTTATAACAAATAACTTAACATATAAAAAATATAGGGAGCTGTTATTTATTGAAGTATTTACAAAAAAAATAAAAAATAAAAAATAAATGGCAACTCATTTCTCATTATTGTAAATTTTGGCCTTTAAAATTTTCATAATACGCATATTTTTAGATGGTCAAAATCAATCAAAGTTATAGATAGTTAAAACATGGACTACACTTTAATGATAGAAGTAAATTTTTTTAGAAAATAATTATATAAATTCGCATACATACAATAGTTGAATATTTAATTTGGAAGAAACGTAAAACTTTGCATTGCTTCATCAAATATATGTGCGTGCCTAATTTGTATGCCTACATACAATTAACAAGTATGATATAAACGAATTTTTTAAATTTATATAAGGTAAAATTTTAATTGATTTTAAAGTCATAAATATTAAAAAATTAACTTAAATTTTATCAATTGTGAAGTTTATTTTTAAGGAGTAAAAAAATGAACAATATATCGTTATGAGGCTTCGTTATATATAAAAATTACCACGTTGGAAAATTATTGTAAGAAAAGGATTCAACGACAATTAGGTAAACGAATAGCACAGTAAAAGTGAATATTCAAGCTAAGTGATTTTGGTCAAACAAAATTAAATACTCTTAGTAGAACAAAAATTTGAAAACTTAGATTTATGGCAATAATCCACCTATTCTATTAGAAATTATATAATTTGTTATGAAACAATAAAAGAACAAGAACAATATTGCAAAGAAAGAGAGAGAAAATTCTTATTGAATTTTGGGATGATTTACAATGGGGTAATACCCCTCTATTTATTGGGGAAAAATAACTTAGCCACAAAGTAAAACTTTCTAAAAGATAGACATTCACTCTAAATAGAGTTCTATTTATAACACTCCCCCTTGAATGTCTATTCAACAAATAATATGCCTCGTTAAAACCTTAACTAAATAAAACCCAATGGAAAAAATATTCTAGAAAAGGAAAAAGAGTACACATGTTTAGAAATGCGCCTTTTGGTTGCCTCGTTAAAAGCTTTGCAAGGAAAACGTAGTGGGACAAAACCTTTTAAGGGAAAAAGAGTACAACGCGCATTAACTCCCCCTGATGAGAACATCAATTCACATTCTTGAGCTTGTCACGACCCAATTTACCCTCCGAAAGGTATCGTGACGGCATATAGTCTCTATGACTAGGTAAGCCTAGAAATATGCGGAAAACAACAGAATCAAAAAAATAAAGACAAAAAGGATATCAACTAGATATAAGGTAGCTACTCAACATAAACAGTTTGTACTTCCCAAAACCCGGAATGTCACCAACATCACAAGCTAAACTTTTTGGTTCAATATACAAACTAGAAATGAAAGTGTAGTCTCATATGCGAACTATAACTATGCTAAGATAGGAAGGGGGACTCAGAAGCTCTGCGGACGCTGCAGAAATACCTCAAAGTCTCCCGAAGATCTGCTACTCTACTGACTCCGGAACGGTGCGCTGGAACCTGGGTCCGCACATGAGAAAACATGCGCAGAAGGGCGTGAGTACTCCACATTCGGTACCCAGTAAGTTCCAAGCCTAACCCCATTCAAGTAGTGACGAGGTCAGGTTACGGCTCTACTGAGTTTGCAAAAACAAACAGATATAATTAACAGATAAGTAAAAACGGTAATAATTAACAGGAAGTAAAGTGAATCGGAAAAAACAAAGTAGTAAATCTCAGTTCTGCACAACATATAAATCAGTAGATAGTCGCACAATGCAATACAGGGGAAAGTCTCAGGTCTCGGCCCGCATTCCCAATGTAAATATGCAATGCAATGCGAGGGAAAGTCTCAGGTCATAGCCCGCACTCCCAATGTAAATATGCAATGCAGTGCAAGGGAAAGTGTCAGGTCATAGCCCGCATTCCCAATGTAAATATGCAATGCAATGCAAGGGAAAGTCTCATGTCATAACCCGCAGTCCCATTGTAAATATGCAACGCAATTCAAGGGAAAGTCTCAGGTCATAGCCCACAGTCCCAATATAAATATGCAATGCAATGCAAGGGAAAGTCTCAGGTCATAGCCCGCAGTCCCAATGTAAATATGTAATGCAAGATGTATCTCAGATATAGCATAATTCAAAAGGTTTGGGAAAATAGTTGGCAAATATAGAGGAAGGTACTTAACCCAGTTTCAAATAATATTAAAGAGTGGAAAATCATGTAAAATCGTTGGACTTGATAAAATCTTAAGTCGCTGCTCAGTTAAACCAATAACAGAAATAATAGGAATTTAAGATGAAGTATGTCATAGAAGGAAACAATGAAATTAGTGAGAAATATCCCGTGCACGTACTCGTCACCTCAAGTACACGGGGTTTTCATGTCAAAAATCAGTTATAAATGCCTAAGGAAAATTTCCCCAACACAGAGTTAGGCAAGCCACTTAACTCGATTGTGCTAATCAACCAATAATCACGCTCTTGCCACGAGTATCCAACTCTGGGTGGACCAAATCTATTCAATTTGATTGTATAATGTGAATATCATTTCAAGAAATCAAAATAACTAATCAATTCGAAGCTATTATGCGAAATTAGAAATTTTGACCAAAACGTTCGGGCTCACGTCTCGGAATCGGGTAAAATTTATATTTTCTAGACACTCATTCACTCACGAGTCTATCCATATAAGAATCTCTCAAATTGGAGGTCAAATACCCAACAAAAACTCAATAATTTGGTCTATAAAGTTCATTCCATTTTCCCTATAATTTTCGAAATTAAGGGTTGAATTTAAGATTGGAATCATGGAATATGATCTGTAAGGGATAGAAATCACTTACCCAAGTTACCCAGGTGAAAAAATCTTCAGAAATCTCCCTTTCCGAGCTCTCAAATTCGAAAACATGAAAATGGCATAAACCCTCGGATTTGGGGTTTTAATATTCTGCCCAGGCATTTGCCTTACGCGATACAATGAGTAGCGATCGCGGAGAGTAATGAAACACGCGCCTGGAAATCCTTCATCGCAATCACGATTAAAGGTCTGCAATCGCGGGCCTTATGACCCTACAGCAACACGATCGCGCCTGAGGCCACGCGACCGCGTAGAGCAAAACACTGCACCTCCTCCAACCTTAGGATACCTTACGCGATCGCGATCCTGGCGTGCGATCGTGTAGACCAACTGACCAGAACACTGCGATCACGAAGCACAAATTTTTGACCACCCTCATCTAACACTACGTGATCGCGGACTGATTCACGCGATCGCAGAGAACACTTACCTGCTGCTGTAAAAACAGAAAAAACCCAGCAAAAGGACTTAGGCCAAATATGCCCGTTTGGGCACCCGAAACACACCTGAGGCCCCCGGGACCTCAACCAACCCTACCAACCAACCCTAATACCTCATTCAAACTTATCCGAGCCTTAAAAAAAATCTCATAACATCAAAATCATCGTTTATGCATAAATTCAAGCCTAAGAACTTAGGAAAATTCCAGAATTCACATCCGACATTGAAACACGTCTAAACTCATCCGAATGACCTCAAATTTTTCACACATGTCATAAAAGATATTACGGACCCGCTGTCACTTTCAGAAATCCATTCCGAGTCCGATATCAAAATCTCACCTATCAGCCAAAATCCTCGAAATTCTAACTTTCTCCAATTCAAGCCTAAATCCACAACCGACCTCGAAAACACATTCCGAGCATGCTCCTAACCCCCAAATCACCCAACGGAGCTAACGGAGTCGACAGAATCCCATTCCGGATCCGTCTTCACACAACTCTAGCTACTGCCAGATTTCTAAAGCTAAAATCCACATTTATGAACTATGTCTCCAAAATCACCCCGGATTTCATCACTCAACGCACCGACATGTTCCAATAGCATAAATAGACATGGGAGAAATGGTAAATAGGAGATCGGGGCGTTAATTCTTAAAACGACCGACCGGGTCGTCACATCCCCCCTCTTAAGAAAATCGTTTGTCCTCGAACGAGCACAGAAACATACCCGGAGCTCGAAAAAGATGAGGGTACTGACTCCGCATATCCTGCTCGGTCTCCCAAGTCGCCTCCTCGACTGGCTGAACCCTCCACTGAATCTTTACTGACGCAATATCCTTTGACCTGAGCTTTCTGACCTGCCTGTCCAATATAGCTACAGGCTCCTCAACATATGATAGATCCTTGTCCAATTGGACTGAGCTGAAATCCAAGACATGGGTCGGGTCACCGTGATACTTCCGGAGCATGGAGACGTGGAACACCGGATGAACCCCTGCTAGGCTGGGAGGCAGGGCTAGCTCATAAGCAACCTCCCCAACACGTCGCAATACCTCGAAAGGGCCAATAAATCTCGGACTCAACTTGCCTTTCTTCCCAAACCTCATGACACCCTTCGTAGGCGATACCCGAAGCAAAACCCGATCATCAGCCATAAATGCTAAGTCCCAAACCTTCTGATCCGCATAGCTCTTCTGCCTAGACTGAGCTGTGCGAAGTCTCTCCTGAATCACCTTCACCTTGTCCAGGGCATCCCGAACCAAGTCTATACCCAATAATCGGGCCTCGCCCGGCTCAAACCATCCCACGGGAGACCTACACCGCCTACCATAAAATGCCTCATACGACGCCATCTGAATGCTGGACTGGAAGCTTTTGTTGTAAGCAAACTCTGCAAGAGCCAAGAATCGATCCCATGACCCTCCGAAATCCATCACACAGGAACAAAGCATATCCTCGAGGATCTGAATCGTACGCTCGAACTGCCCGTCCGTCTGAGGGTAAAAAGATGTGCTCAACTCTACCCTGGTGCCTAAATCCTGCTGAACGGCTCTCCAGAACCGTGAAGTGAACTGTGTACCTCTGTCTGAAATGATAGATATTGGAATACCGTGGAGGCGAACATTATCTCTGATATAAATCTTAGCCAACCTCTCCGATGAATATGTACTCAGTATCGGAATAAAATGGGTTGATTTGGTCAGCCGGTCCACAATCACCGAAATAGCATCATGCTTCCTCAAAGTCTGAGGAAGTCCAACCACAAAGTCCATGGTGATCCGCTCCCACTTCCACTCTGGAAGCTCAATCTCCTGAAGTAACCCTCCCGGTCTCTGATGCTCACATTTCACCTGCTGACAGTTGAATAACTTGGCTACAAACTTTACTATATCCTTCTTCATTCTTCGCCACCAATAGTGCTGTCTCAGATCCTGGTACATCTTCGTGGTACCCGGATGGATGGAATACCGCGAACTATGGGCCTCCTCAAGAATCAACTCCCGAAGCCCATCTACGTTGGGCACACAGATACGGCCTGACATCCTCATCACCCCATCCTCTCCTATAGTCACATCTCTGGCATCACCCCGCCGGACTCTATCCTGGAGAACTAAAAGGTGGGGATTATCAAACTGGCGCTCTCTGATACGATCATGGAGGGAAGATCGAGCAACCACACAAGCTAATACACGACAAGGCTCAGAAAGATCCAATATCACGAACTGATTGGCTAAGGACTGAACATCTAAGGCTAGAGGCCTCTCAGCTGCATGAAGGTATGCCAAACTCCCCAAACTCTCCGCCCGGTGACTCAAGGCGTCGGCCACCACTTTGGCCTTCCCCGGGTGGTATAGTATAGTGATGTCATAGTCCTTTAGCAACTCTAACCACCTACGCTGGCGCAAATTCAGATCCTTCTTCCTGAATATGTGCTGCAAACTCCGGTGATCCGTAAATATCTCATAGGGAACACCATATAAATAATGACGCCATATCTTCAGGGCGTGAACAATCGCTGCCAACTCGAGATCATGAACATGGTAGTTTTTCTCATGGACCTTCAACTGCCTGGACGCGTAGGCAATCACCCTACCGTCCTGCATCAACACCGCTCCCAAGCCAATCCTCGAAGCATCACAATAAACTGTATAGGATCCGGAACCGGTAGGCAAAACCAACACAGGAGCTGTAGTCAGGGCTGTCTTGAGCTTCTGAAATCTCTACTCACACTCCTCTGTCCATATAAAAGGTGCACCCTTCTGGGTCAGTCTGGTCATAGGCACTGAAATGGGTGAAAATCCCTCCTCAAAACGGCGATAATACCCAGCCAACCCGAGGAAACTGCAGATCTCAGTAGCTGAGCACGGTCTAGACCAACACTGAACCGCCTCCACCTTCTTCGGATCTACTTTGATCTCATCTGAAGACACCACGTGGCCTAGGAATGCCACAGAGTCAAGAAAAAATTCACACTTAGAAAACTTTGCATACAACTTCTTCTCCCTCAATGTCCGAAGCACGGTCCTCAAGTGCTGCTCATGGTCCTCCTGGGACCTAGAATATACCAGAATGTCATCAATGAACACAATGACGAAAGTATCAAGATAAGGCCGAAATATGATGTGCATCAAGTGCATGAAGGCTGCTGGGGCATTGGTCAGCCCGAATGACATAACAAGGAACTCATAGTGGCCATATCTGGTCCTGAAGGCAGTCTTCGGGATATCCGGTTCCCGAATCTTCAACTGATGATAACCAGAACGTAGATCAATCTTGGAGAACACCCTAGCACCCTGTAACTGGTCAAATAGATCATCAATGCGAGGCAATGGGTACCTGTTCCTCACTGCCACCTTATTCAACTGCCGGTAGTCAATACACATACGCATCGAGCCATCATTTTTCTTCACAAATAATACCGGAGCACCCCAAGGTGATACACTGGGCCTGATGAATCCCTTCTCAAGCAACTCCTGTAACTGTTCCTTCAACTCTTTCAGCTCAGGAGGAGCCATGCGATAAGGAGGAATGGAAATGGGCTGAGTGTCCGGCAACAAGTCAATGTTGAAATCAATGTCTCTATCAGGTGGCATACCCGGAAGATCAGCTGGAAATACATCATAATAGTCTCTGACAATTGGAACTGACTCCATTGTAGGGCTCTCGGTGCTAACATCTCTCACATAAGCCAAATATGCATCACACCCCTTCCCAACCATTCGCTGAGCCTTAAGAAACGAAATGACTTGGCGGGGAGTATACTCCAAGGAACCTCTCCACTCTAACCTCGGAGATCCTGGCTTAGCCAGCGTCACGGTCTTGGCGTGACAATCAAGAATAGCATAATAGGGAGATAGCCAGTCCATACCCAATATAACATCGAAATATATCATACTGAGTAGTAGCAAATCAGCTCTGGTCTCAAAACCACTGATAGTAATCAAACATGACCGATATACGCGGTCCACAACAAGAGAATCTCCCATCGGAGTAGAAACATAAANCGGGGACGGAAGAGCATAGTACCTGGTCTGGCCTCCCCCTCTAGGGCGACCTCGACCTCCCCGACCTCCACCTCGAGCTGTCTGAGGTGGTGGGGTAGCAGCTGGGGCTGGAGGAATAGCTGGAGGACCTGGAGGAAGGCGTGGAGCCTGATAAATCTGAGGGGGTGCACCATGATAAGTCTGAGGTGGTGCACTCCTCCCCGCTTTGGGGCAATCTTTTATCATATGCCGACGGTCACCACACCCAAAAAAAACCCTCTGAGTACGCAATGGCTAATGCTAACTCTGAACTGGCCTACTGGACTGGCCAGTGATAGCACCTCGAGCTGGAGGCACCTGAGATACCAGTGGTGCATAATAAGGCTCCTGAGGTCTAGGAGGAGCTGGAATACCGCTGGCTGCTGGAAGAGCTGAATGAATGAGACGGCTCAAAAAACCCCTACCATGGCGTGTTGCATGTGTACGAACTCCTGAAAAATGACCCGCCTCTCTCGAGACCTCTTGGCCTCCCTCTCCTCTCTGTCTCGGGCCAACATACTCTCAATCCTCTTAGCAATGCTCACGGCCTGTTGGTAAGTAATATCTGTCTCCAGTTCTCTGGCCATGCTAGTACGAATGCTGGGATGGAGCCCCTCAATAAAATGACGAACTCTCTCTCTGACCGTAGAAACCAAAGCTGGTGCATGTCGTGCCAAGTCACTGAACCGGACTGCATACTCTGACATGGTCGTGGTACCCTGGCGTAGCTGCTCAAACTCTGCACGCCAAGCATCCCTGAGACTATGAGGGACAAACTCGAGCAAAAACATCTCTTAAAATGGAGCCCAAGTAAGTGAGGCTGCCTCGTCC
>ML384982.1:60717-72530 GCA_005239525.1 Nicotiana knightiana
GTCTCAGCTGGAAAGTAGTGAAAGAGACCCCACTCGTCTCCACAATACCCATGGTACGAAGAATACGATGACACTCTTCAAGAAAACCCAGAGCGTCATCTGAAGCCAATCCGCTGAAATCAGGTGGGTGGTACTTCTTGTACCTCTCAAGATAGAGCTGCTCAGATTCAGATACAGCTGCTCTGACCTCCGGCTGAACTGGGGCTGCAGGAGGCATGGGGTTATACTCTGGAACCTGCCCTATATGAACCCTCTGCTCAGGAGTACGAGCTGCAGGAGTCTGTGTCCCTCCCCCGGCCTGGGATGTAGCTGGGGCTATCGGGAGTAGTCCCGCCTGAGACAGAGTACTGAAAGCACTCATGAACTGGGCGAAAGTCTCCTGGAGGTCTGGAGTGATAGTAGGGACCTCCTGTGCCCCTCCAACTGTAGCTACTGGGGGATCCTCTGCCTCTGCTCTGGTCGGTGCTCGGGTCGCACCGCGTGCTCGCCCTCTGCCCCGGCCCCTGCCTCTGGTGGCTCTGACTGGGGGCTCCGGTGCCAGGTCATCAGTACGTCCAGTACGGGTACGAACCATCTGCAAGCAAGAATAGAATTGAGTTTAAGAATTTGATGACGGTAACCATCACGATAAGGAATTCCAAAGAATTTTATTGTTCTTAACAGTTACATAGCCTCCCGAAGATAGATACGGATGTCTCCGTACCGATCCACAAGACTCTAACAAACCGGCTTGTGATGTTGTGACTCCTATGAACCTAGACGCTATGATACCAACTTGTCACGACCCAATTACCCTCCGAAAGGTATCGTGACGGCACATAGTCTCTATGACTAGGTAAGCCTAGAAATATGCGGAAAACAATAGAATAAAAAAAAAAGACAAAAAGGATATCAACTAGATATAAGGTAGCTACTCAGCATATACAGTTTGTACTTCCCAAAACCCGGAATGTCACCAACATCACAAGCTAAACTCTATGGTTCAATATACAAACTGGAAATGAAAGTGTAGTCTCATATACAAACTATAACTATGCTAAGATAGAAGGGGGGACTCAGAAGCTCTGCGGACGCTGCAAAAATACCTCAAAGTCTCCCGAAGATCTGCTACTCTACTGACTCCGGAACAGTGCACTGGAACCTGGTTCTGCACATGAGAAAACATGCGCAGAAGGGCGTGAGTACTCCACATTCGGTACCCAGTAAGTGCCAAGCCTAACCCCATTCAAGTAGTGACGAGGTCAGGTTACGGCTCTACTGAGTTTGCAAAAATAAACAGATATAATTAANAGTCTTAGGTCATAGCCCGCAATCCCAATGTAAATATGCAATGCAATGCAAGGGAAAGTCTCAGGTCATAGCCCGCAGTCCCAATGTAAATATGCAATGCAATGCAAGGGAAAGTCTCAGGTCATAACCCGCAGTCCCATTGTAAATATACAATGTAATGCAAGGGAAAGTCTCAGGTCATAGCCCGGAGTCCCAATATAAATATGCAATGCAATGCAAGGGAAAGTCTCAGGTCATAGCCCGCAGTCCCAATGTAAATATGCAATGCAATGCAAGGGAAAGTCTCAGGTCATAGCCCGGAGTCCCAATATAAATATGCAATGCAATGCAAGGGAAAGTCTCAGGTCATAGCCCGCAGTCCCAACGTAAATATGTAATGCGAGATGCATATCATATATAACATAATTCAAAAGGTTTGGGAAAATAGTTGGCAAATATAGAGGAAGGTACTTAACCCAGTTTCAAATAATAGTAACGAGTGGAAAATCAGGTAAAATCGTTGGACTTGATAAATCTTAAGTCGCTACTCAGTTAAACCAATAACAAAAATAATAGGAATTTAAGATGAAGTATGTCATAGAAGGAAACAATGGAATTAGTGAGAAATATCCCGTGCACGTACTCGTCACCTCAAGTACACGGGGTTTTCATGTCAAAAATCAGTTATAAATGCCTAAGGGAAATTTCGCCAACACAGAGTTAGGCAAGTCACGTACCTCGACTGTGCTAGTCAACCAATAATCACGCTCTTGCCACGAATATCCAACTCTGGATGGCCCAAATATATTTAATTCGATTGCATAATGTGAATATCATTTCAAGAAATCAAAATAACTAATCAATTCAAAGCTAATATGCGAAATTAGGAATTTTGACCAAAAACCCCCTCGGACCCACGTCTCGGAATCGGATAAAATTTATATTTTCTGGACACCCATTCACTGACGAGTCTAGCCATATAAGAATCTCTCAAATCAGAGGTCAAATACCCAATCAAAACTCAATAATTCGGTCTATGAAGTTCATCCCATTTTTCCTATAATTTTCGAAATTAAGGGTTGAATTTAAGATTGGAATCATGGAATATGATCTATAAGGGATAGAAATCACTTACCCAAGTGCAAAAATCTTCAGAAATCGCCCTTCCCGAGCTCTCAAATTCGAAAATATGAAAACGTCATAAACCCTCGGATTTGGGGTTTTAATATTCTGCCCAGGCATTTGCCTTATGCGATCGCGTACAATAAGTCGCGATCGCGGAGAGTAATAAAACATGCGCCTGGAAATCCTTCATTGCAATTGCGATTAAAGGTCCGCGATCGCGGACCTTCTGACCCTACAGCAACACGATCGTGTCTGAGGCCACGCGACCGCGTAAAGCAAAACACTGCACCTCGCCCAGCCTTAGGATACCTTACGCGATCGCGATCCTGGGCGTGCGATCGTGTAGACCAACTGACCAGAACACTGCGATCGCGGCTGGACTTCTGCGATCGTGAAGCACAAATTTTTGACCACCCCCATCTAACACTACGCGATCGCAGAGAACACTTACCTGCTTCTATAAAACCAGAAAAAACCCAGCAAAAGGACTTAGGCCAAATATGCCCGTTTGGGTACCCGAAACACACCCGAGGCCCCCGGGACCTCAACCAAACCTACCAACCAACCGTAATACCTCATTCAGACTTGGTCGAGCCTTAAAAAAAATATCTCATAACATCAAAATCGTCATTTATGCATAGATTCAAGCCTAAGAACTTAAGAAAATTCCAGAATTCACATCCCACGCCGAAACACGTCTAAACTCATCCGAATGACCTTAAATTTTGCACACAGGTCATAAATGACATTACGGACCTGCTGTCACTTTCAGAAATCCATTCCGAGTCCGATGTCAAAATCTCACCTATCGGCCGAAATCGCCAAAATTCTAACTTTCGCCAATTCAAGCCTAAATTCACAACCGACCTCGAAAATACATTCCGAGCATGATCCTATCCCTGAAATCACCCAGAGGAGCTAACGGAGTCGACGGAATCCCATTCCGGATCCGTCTTCACACAGCTCTAGCTACGACCAGATTTCTAAAGCTAAAATCCACATTTATGGACAATGTTTCCAAAATCACCCCGGATTTCATCACTCAATGCACCGACAGGTTCTAATAACATAAATAGACTTGGGAGAAACGATAAATAGGGGATCAGGGCGTTAATTCTTAAAATGACCGACCGGGTCGTTATAGAGCCTTCACATCTCCATCTTGTACACTAACTTCCTGAAGGTTGACGTCGGTAGAGATTTTGTGAACAAATCAGCCATATTATCACTTGAACGAATTTTTTGCACATTGATATCACCATTCTTTTGAAGATCATTTGTGAAAAATAACTTTGGTGAAATGTGTTTTGTCCTATCTCCTTTTATGAATCCTCTCTTCAATTGTGCTATGCATGCTGCATTGTCTTCATACAAAATCGTTGGTAGTTTGTCACACTTCAAACTAAATTTGTCTCGAATAAGATGTATTATGGACCACAACCACACACATTCTCGACTTGCTTCATGAATAGCAATTATCCTTGCATGATTAGATGAAGTAGCCACGATCGATTGCTTAGTCGATCGCCAAGATATGACAGTGCCTCCACAGGTAATCACATAACCTGTTTGAGATCGGGCCTTATGTGGATCAGATAAATACCCAGCATCGACATAACCAAAAAGATCAGGACTGCAATTATTGCCATAAAATAATCCCATATCAGTAGTTCCTTTTAGATACCGTAATATGTGTTTGATTCCATTCAAATGTTCCCTTGTAGGAGCAGAGCTATATCTTGCTAAGACATTAACTGGAAAAGTTATGTCAGGCCTTGTAGTGTCGGCAAGATACATTAGTGCACCAATTGCATTAAGATATGGTACTTCAGGACCAAGTAGCTCTTCATTCTCTTCTCGAGGTCGGAATGGATCCTTATTCATATCAAGTGATCGAACAACCATCAGAGTACTTAATGGATGTGCTCCATCCATGTAAAATCGTTTCAGTACCTTTTCTATGTAGGTAGATTGATGAACAAAAATTCCATTTGCCAAGTGTTCAATTTGCAAACCAAGACATAATTTTTTCTTTCCGAGATCTTTCATCTCGAATTCTTTCTTTAAATAATCAATTTCCTTTTGGAGTTCTATAGGAGTTCCAATAAGGTTTATGTCATCAACATATACGGAAAGTATAACAAATTCTGATGTTGTTTTCTTTATAAAAATACATGGACAAACGATATCATTTATATAACCTTCCTTTAATAAATACTAACTAAGACGATTATACCACATATGTCCTGATTGCTTTAGACCATACAATATCTTTGTAATTTGATTGAAAACATTTCCCCGGACTTTGAATTATGTGCGTTAGAAATTTTAAATCCCTCAAAAATTTTCATGTATATCTCATTTCAAGTGAGACATAAAGGTAGGCGGTAACCACATCCATTAAATACTTGTCAAGATTTTCATGGACAACAAAACTAATGAGATAACAAAATGTTATAGCATCCATGACGGGTGAATATGTCTCTTCATAATCGATACCAGGCCTTTGTGAAAATCCTTGTGCAACAAGACGTGCCTTATATCTTTGTACCTCATTTTTCTCATTCATCTTGCGTACAAAGACCCATTTATAGCCAACATGCTTAACACCATTAGGTGTTTGGACTAAAGGCCCAAAAACTTCACGTTTCGCAAGTGAATCAACTCTGATTGGATTGCTTCTTGCCATTTTGGCCCATCATGTCTTTGTCGACATTCTCCAACAGATTGAGGTTCAAGATCCTCATTATCTTGCATAATGCTAGATGCAATATTATATGCAAAGACATAATCCACCACTATATCCACTCGATTCAAATTTGTCTCAATATCGATTGGATTTATTGATAGTTCCTTATTATCTTGAGTCTCGGGCTCATTGGTTTCCTCATGAATCTCAGAATTTATTAAATCGTGGATTTCTTCATGAGACTCTTTCGTAGTGTCATTTTGATCATTTATTTTCCTTTTTCTAGGATTTCGATCCTTAGAACCCAATGGTCTGCCACGTTTTAGGCGTGCTTGTGACTCATTAGCTATGACACTAGAAGATTGTCCAATAGGGACATCAATATGGATGGAACATTCTCTGCAGGGATATGTGATTTTGTTATCCTTTTCAAATTCGTAAATGCGTCTGGCATTTGATTTGCTATTCTTTGCAAATGGATAATCTTTTGCACCTATTTTTCACAAATAGAGGTATGTGGATCAAGATGAGACAATGATGGATTTTTCCACAAAATTTTCCATTTGGTTTCACCAATTTTTCCCCCTAATTTTGGAAAAAGTGTCTCATCGAATCGACAATCTGCAATTGGGCAGTGAATAAAATCCTCCGTTAATGTTTCAAGATAGCGAATAATGGAGGGCGATTCAAACCCAACATATATTTCTAACCTTCTTTGGGGACCCATTTTGGTGCGATATGGCGGTGCTACAGGCACATATACTGCGCATCCAAAAACTTTTAAATGGGATATATTAGGTTCATGACCCAAAACTAATTGTAACGGGAAATATTTATGATATTTTATCGGTCTGAGACGAACTAGCATTACTGCATGCAAAATGGCGTGACCCCAAACAGAAATGGGCAGCCTCGTTTTCATGAGTAGTGGTCTTGCTATCAATTGCAGACGTTTAATTAAAGACTCTGCAAGGCCATTTTGAGTGTGAACATGAGCTACAAGATGTTCCACTTTTATCCCAATTGATAAGCAATAATCATTAAATGCTTGGGATGAAAACTCAGCAGCATTATCAAGTCTAATAGACTTAATTGGATTATCGGGGAATTGCGCCCGTAATCGAATTATTTGTGCCATTAATTTTGCAAACGCGAGGTTGCGAGATGACAATAGGCACACATGAGACCATCTAGAGGATGCATCTATTAAGACCATAAAATATCTAAACGACCCACTAAGGGGGTGAATAGGTCCACAAATGTCCCCTTGTATATGTTCCAAAAACGCAGGGGACTCAATCCCAACCTTTGTTGGTGATGGTCTTATAATTAACTTGCCTTGATAACAAGAAGTGCAAGAAAATTCATTATTTAAAAGAATTTTTAAATTCTTTAATGGATGCCCATTTGAGTTTTCTATAATCCGTCTCATCATAATTGATCCAGGGTGTCCCAATCGATCATGCCAAAGTATAAAAGTATTGGAATCAGTAACCTTATAGTTTACAATATAATGTGCTTCAATTACACTAATTCTTGTCCAATAGAGGCCACAAGATAAATATGGGAATTTCTCAATAACCCTCTTTTGGCCATATACATTCTTGGTAATGATGAGATATTCAAGATTATTCTCATCCATTGTCTTAATATGATATCCATTTCGGCTGATACTTTTAAAACACTTGGAGGAGAACATAGCATTCTCTATGATAAGTATTGTTCCCTTAGGTAGAGTTATAATAGCTTTTCCAGAGCCTTCAATTAATTTACTACTACCAGAAATTATAGTAACATCTGCCTTACATATACTTAAATGAGAGAAATATTTCTTCTCTTTGAATATTGTATGTGTCGTACATGAATCAACTAAGAAAATATTTTTACAATTGAATTTTGATCCAAGTTTGTTTTGTGAGATATCCCTATTTGCTTCCCATGGTTTGACATACAAAAGAACTATACAAATAAATATTAGTATTTTCAAAGAAAAAAAAATTGTTTAACATAATATCAACTGTATTTTTGTTTTAGTACGTGCACGTTGTTATGGGAAAATTTTACATGGCTAGAAAAGTATTTTTCCAACTTATGATGTATACATGGATACCCAGTGAATGATTTTGTTAAATACGACAATCAAGAGAACAACGTGATATGTTTTAAAGTGGTAGATAATTTATTTAGATTGCGTGACAGTATAATGACACTATATAGTAGCATATTAGTCATATTAGGTAATGTATTAAAACCATTAGGTGCTGACGAAATAACAGATGATTCTAGAATTACATTCTACTAAAACGAACTTGATATTAATGACTACTCATGTAAAGAACTGTGATTACATGATGTTTATTCATTAACTACTATGAATAGGAAATAATAAAGATTAAACTACTCAATCATCTTTAACCAAGGATCCATCACCGATCAAGTGATCTATTTTTCCATCAGGGCGCTCAAAGAAGTCTGCCACTTCTAAGTGGGTGATGTCAAATTCATTGTCATAGACAAAATTAGCTTCAGGGCCTTTATTCTTTAGAGATGCTTGATAAAGCTCAACCAAATGTCTTGGTACACAACAAATTTTTGCCCAGTAGCTTTTTCCACCGCAATGATAACATTCAGTCTCTGAACCATTTGCCTTTGGCTTCTCATATTTCCATTTCCACTTTTGGTGGTTATTTTTCTTTGGGGGGTGATTAACACCAGGAAAATTTCTTCCTTGTCCACGGCCACGGCCACGACCACGACCATTAATAGGGCCACGACCTTTCTCACGTTTGGCATAATGGAAATACACTTCATTCACTTCAGGCAATGGTGTAGACCAGTGTGTCGATTTTCGTGATTTTTCATGAGCAAGTTGTTATTTCGCGCCACAAGGAGAATAGAAATCGACTCTGAGTACTTCTTGAAACCTTTCTCTCGGTATTGATGTTGCAAGACCATATAGGAAGCATGAAATATTGTAAACATTTTTTCAAGCATACCATAATCAGTGACAGTATCTCCACAGAGTTTCAACTTAGAAGTAATTCTGAATATCGCAGAATTATATTCAGAAACAGACTTAAAGTCTTGGAGCCTCAGATGAGCCCAATCATATCGTGCTTGTGGAAAAGTGACCAACTTTAAGTTGTCATATCTTTCCTTTAAGCCATTCCAAAAAATAAGTGGATCTTTGACTGTGGGATATTTTATTTTCAACCCTTCATCAAAGTGATGGCGCAAGAAAATCAAGGCCTTAGAACAGTCTTGGGAAGATGCTTTATTTTTATCTTTAATGGCGTCTCCAAGACCCATTGCATCTAAATGAATTTCAGCATTCAACACCCATGTCATATAGTTCTTGCCCGAAATTTTACGGGCAACGAACTTTCTTTTCATAATGTCAGTCATAATTAAAAGAAAAGGAGAGGAGAAAAGTTATACCTTAATCTTCTCAAAGAGCTTCTTGAGATGGTATAGTCTCGTGCTGATAACGTGTTATGAAACAATAAAAGAACAAGAACAATGTTGCAGAGAAAGAGAGAAAATTCTTATTGAATTTTGGGATGATTTACAATGGGGTAAGACCCCTCTATTTATAAGGGAAAAATAATTTTGCCACAAAATTGAACTCTCTAAACGATAGACATTCACTCTAAATAAAGTTCTATTTATAACATAATTATAGTTGTGTCATAATTAAAGTTAGTAATTTATAGAAGTCCTTGAATTATAATCAATGAAGTTCATCCATCATGTGATATATCATCATCATTGGTACGATTTTTGTAGATTACCTTTTGTATGAATTTCTTCTGTCATTATCCTCCATGTGCCTATTGGCTCGAAATATTGCAAAACTAAAGGCATTTGTTTTTTTGCATATTCGACAACACAAAAAGATAAAAGAAAAAAATACGAACCACAGTAACCGCATGAATCACCATAGCCAATTTTTTCTCGAAATATAAGAATATATCCAATTTCGACCTATATTATCTATATTTCGTTTATCAAAGCAATTTTTCTTGTCATACTATATGCAGCACGATAAGGTCATTGCAAAAATAAAATTCAAATATCATCTACCAATAAAAATGTAAAAAAGAACGTTCTTATGTTGAATTACTTGTATGCACCTAAACAAAATATTGAATAATGTCATATAGAGAGAATAAAGATAAATGGACAGAGAATAATTGTGAAATTATGTTAATATTTTTTTGAAACTATTAATATTTAAATATTAAAACCCCGAATGAGTTGTTGGTTCATGATATATAAGTTACCTGTGGTTTCTATTTACTTATATCCTTTCAAAATTCTAAGAACACCAAATTAAATTCCTACCACATTATTTCTACTTTTTTTTGGTTTGACCGGATAAAAATATCATTTCGATCATTTTCTCTTCTTCTTTAATTGAATTAACTAACCAATAGTAATCATCATAGTAATTAAATTGAATTTTAAGGACATAAAATTATATCAACACTACAAGATTCATAACTGCATTTATATTCACAAAACATCTAGTTAAGCTATGAAATAGAAATTAAAGTAATTCGAAATTTAACTGCATAAACTTCAACTTATGTGCTTGCTCCCATAATTTGTGCAGATAGTTCATGTGCTATCACCTAAAAAAGACCAAAAAAATGAGATGGATGTGAACAAAAAAAAATAAAAATAAGAAACTGTTATTTGCATCACTAACAAAATAGACAACAAAATAAATAAGAATTAACAATGAATAACTCTCTTAGCTTCTTCTTCTTTCTTTCCTTTTTTCCTTTCAATTTTCGCTTCCTTTTTCCTTCTTATGATATATCATGTAATTTATTGTGCTTTCGAGATTTGATCTCGCACATTATTTTAACAAGTCTGCAAGCTATAGTTTTTTCATCTTATCAACTTTAGTTTGTTGAATATTCTGCCATCACAATAAGAATTAACAATGATTCAATGTTATTCTGCCATTAAAATCGAAAGTTATTTTGGTGCTTAATACATGAAAATGCACTACTCCTCTAAAGAAGAAAGCAAAAAAAAAAAAAAAAAGAAAGAAAAAGGAACGGCATGGAAGATTATAATTATGAGCATATATAGAGTAGTATATAATTAATTGATATTAAAGTTCTAGATACTGGGACTTTCTACCTAATTTAGATAAGAAATATTTAATAAATAAAATTTAGCTTACTTCAAAGCCTAAATGTTTGGAAGATCAAATTACTATTTTGTTTAGTGTGAAACTTAATTTTGAAAGGTAAAAAAGACGAATAATATTTCGTTAAGGGCCTTCGTGCTTTTAATATAATATATATAGATTACATAGAAGGTTATAAAAGGATTGTCTTAAACATGACATTAATCTTTGAGATCATGGGGGAAGTTCATGAGGAAGGGTTATGGAGGTTTGGGAATTACAATCATAATAGTGATGAATAGTGGGAGGTTATATACATTATGAGTGAAAGTAATGGGAGTAGTGGACATCCACGATTACTATAGGTTTTACAACACCCCCTTGGATATCCTAAACTAGATAATAGGCCTCATTAAAACCTTACTAAGAAAAAACCCAGTGGGACAAAATCTTAGTGAAGGAAAAAAAGTACACATATCTGTAAGATGCTTTATCTTTTGCCTCGTTAAAAACCTTACCAGGAAAACCCAATGGGACAAAATCTAGGCTAAGGAAAAAAGAGTACATCGCGTATCTTACTCTCCTCATAAAAAAATCACTTTATTTCTCGAAGGCATCGCATACCGATCTTCTGTCTCAACTTCTCAAATGTTGAAGTTGGTAATGCCTTTGTGAACTGATCAGCAAATTTTCACATGAACGAATATGTTGAACATTAATTTCATCATTTTGTTGAATATCATGCGTGATTTTTTTTTTGGTGAAATGTTCTTTGTTCTGTCCTTTGATGTATCCTCTTTTCAGTTGAGCAATGCAACAAGCAACATTATCTTCATATAGTGTAGTTGGATTATTCTTTTTCATAAGGAAACAACAAATTTCCTGAATATGTTGAGTCATTGATCTCAACCAAACACATTCCCGACTAGCTTCTTGAATGACTATTATCACAACATGACTTGAAGATGTGGCATCTATTATTTATTTTATTGAACGTCATGATATAGTTGTACCTCCATATGTAAACAAATAAAATTTTTGAGATCGGGCTTTATATGGATCAGACAGATAACTTGCATCGGCATAGACAATCATTTCTGACTTGAATTTATTAAAATAGAACAATCTCATATCTAGAGTTCCCCGAAGATATCTAAATATATGCTTAACACCATTCCAATGTCTTTTTGTTGGAAAATAACTGAATCTTGCTAATAAGCTTACTGCAAAAGCAATATCTAGCCAGGTATTGTTAGCAAGATACATCAGTACGCCAATTGCACTAAGATATGGAGTTTCATCACCAACGAGTTCTTCATCGTTTTCTTGAGGCCGAAATTGATCTTTATTTATGTCAAGCCATCTCACAACCATTGAGGTACTCAATGGATGTGCTATCCATGTAAAATCGCTTTAAAACCTTATCAGTGTATGTTGATTGATGGACAAAAATTCCATTTGGTCAGCCCGAATGACATAACAAGGAACTCATAGTGGCCATATCTGGTCCTGAATGTAGTCTTTGGGATATCCGGTTCCCGAATCTTCAGTTGATGATAACCCGAACGTAGATCAATCTTGGAGAAC
>ML384984.1:5235-39386 GCA_005239525.1 Nicotiana knightiana
GTATATATATATATATATACACGTATTGGAGCGGGCTGTACACCGCAATAGTTGTTATATGGTACCTGATGAGTGAGAGTGCCGAGTATGAGAATTGACTTATGAGAGTAGAGTCACAAGTGACTGAGAGGCTTGCCCGAGAGGCTTTGTTGTGAGTGATACTGTGCTCGAGGGGCTTATATTTTATGAAACTGCTGTTTTTCACTCTTCTTTACACTGAGTCTCTGATGATAAATGTTGGGTAAATATTTTTACATGAGATTTTTAAATGGAAACTGGAGTTTTATGAAATACTCGAAAATGTAAATTCCTGACTTGATTTACTTATTTCCACAGTCATTTATTATATGGATTTACATGGTTTATAAATGCTCGTCACTACACTCATGTTTTTAGATACTTTGGTTACTTACTGAGTTGGCGAACTCACGTTACTCCCTGCACTTGTGTGCAGATCCAGGTACCGGGGCAGAGCGATAGTTGAACGACCCCATTTGGAGCATTGTTCGGAGATTGCGAGGTAGCTGCTCGGCGTCCGCAACACTACTCTTTCTGCTTCCTATTCTATCATTTGTACTATACTTCCCAGACTTGTTGTATTAGAGGATTTGTATTAGACTGTATCACTTATTAGATGCTCATGATGGTTGACTCCGGATGTTGAGACTGTGCTTAGATGTTCTAATAATTTTTTATTATTTTTGAAATGCTTAAGAAATAGAATTATTATCAAAATTCGGATATTTGATGTATTAAATGGAAAACCATTTCATTATTTTTAGTAAATTGGCTAGCCAAGTATCACGATAGCCACCATCACGGCCAGTAGAGATTTGGGGTCGTGCCAAGTTGGTATCAGAGCGCTAGGTTACATAGGAGTCAATAGTCATGAGCATGTTTAGTAGAGTCTTGTGGATCGGTACGGAGACGTCTGTACTTATCTTCGAGAGCATGCAGAACCCTTAGGAAAAAATCTCACATTCTTGAATTCTTTTCGTTCGAATCCATTTTACTCAGCCAAGAGCGTAAGTCTTGAATCCCTTTCATGTATTTGAATGCGCCCGAGAGCGTTTGGTATCAGCTGTGCGTTGACGGCTTCTAACTTCCATGGATGAGATGTGATTTTGGCATGTTGGTAATGGGCCAGTCTGGAGGACTTGAGGCCGGATTCATTCTGTGGCTTGAGTGCTGAGACTTCGTTGTGTGAGCACATGTATTTTGGGACTTATATATCTATTGATGTCCTTATTGACGGGACTTTATGGCTGGATGCTTATGTGGTGAGTGTGATTTGATGGTTAGATGTGTTCAGACTGTGATTTGTGACAAAAGGATTGGCTAGGAATGTGGCAAGAACTATTGAGTGTTTGATTTCTGTCTCGATTTGGTATATGGCTTTGAGTTGTGAGTGTATTGGAAGACCTCTCATATTGTTTAGTGTGGAGCGAAGTGGATCTTTCTGTTGAGTTATGAGTTCCTGGTGATGTCTTTTGGGCCAATCATTGCCCCAGTAGAGTTCGTGTATTTGATTAACGGTGTATTCCAGCCGTATCAACACTCCTTTGTTATTGTATTCATTGATGGCATCCTGGCGTATACCCCGTGAGTCTTTAGTTACATCTCTTCATGTGTCGACTCCGGTGGGCGATACTATTGTTGTGGACCGTGTGTATCGGTCGTGTGTGATATCTATTGGGGGTCTAGAGACCCGAGTGGACCTAATGTTACTCAGCATGGTCGATTTTGATGTGCTATTGGGCATGGACTGGTTATCTCCGTGTCATGCTGTTCTTGATTGTCACGCTAAGACCGTGACCTTAGCTATGCCCGGATGTCCGAGGGTTGAGTGGAGAGGTTCTTCTGATTATGTGCCTAGCAGGGTGATTTCCTACCTGAAGGCTCAGTGTATGGTTGAGAAGGGGTGCTTATGATATCTGGATTTTGTGAGGGATGTCAGTGGTGAGACTCCCATTATTGATTCGGTTCCTGTGGTCCGTGACTTTCCGGACGTGTTTCCTGCAGACCTGCCAGGCATGCCACTTGACAGGGACATTGATTTTGGTATTGACCTGGTGCCAGGCACTCAACCTATTTCTATTCCACCTTATCGTATGGCACTAGTGGAGCTAAAGGAATTAAATGAGAAGCTTCAGGAACTCCTAGATAAGGGGTTTATTCGGCCTAGTGTGTCAACTTGGGGTGCACCAGTGTTGTTTGTAAAGAAGAAGGATGGTTCTATGCGTATGTGTATTGATTATCGGCAGCTGAACAGGGTTACAGTGAAGAATCGGTATCCCTTGACTCATATAGATGACTTGTTTGATTAGTTGCAGGGTGCCAGGGTATTTTCAAAGATTGAATTGCGTTCCGGCTTTCATTAGTTGAAGATTCAGGGGTCAGACCTTCCGAAGACTGCTTTCAGGAGTAGACATGGTCATTATGAGTTCTGGTAATAGCATTCGGGCTGCCAATGCCCCGACAACCTTTATGCACTTGATGCACAATGTATTCCAGCCTTATCTGGATTCTTTCGTCATCGTGTTTATTGACGATATCTTGGTGTATTCCCAATCTCGGGAGGATCATGAGAATCATTTGAGAGTTTTGCTTCAGACCTTAAGGGAGAAGAGATTGTATGAAAATTTTTTGAAGTGTTAGTTCTGTCATCAGCTTTAGGTTCTTATACCGCATATTATGATGCCTCGAGGGTAGGTGTTGTTTGTGTTTAGATACAGAAGGGTGTAGTGATTTCATGATAGTTATGATCTTCGAAAGTGTAGAGAGAGATATCGGTTTGAGGCTAAGCCGACAGGGGTATCTTCTGTGGGTTGTCCTGGGGTGTGTGATCCTTATGTTGTTCGGTTGTAAGTTCTCTTCTTCCGGTAAATGATATAGGTTGTAATTGAGTTTAGATCGCTTGTGGAAGTTGGCATGATTATTACAATGGTGAATGCGAGATTTGCAGATGACTTGAGCGGTTAGACTGGTTGTGATATTATGGGCATTGGGAGTTATTTTTTGTCTTGATCGTTGGCTTTTAGCCAAGTGGGGGAGTATGTTAATGATAAGTTGATTGCACGTTTATGTGCCGTATTGGTTTCAGTTCGAGGTATATTGGTGGGTCAGTTATGACGTGCAGAGGTGTAGTCTGGGATTGACTCGACTAATGGAAATTCTTCGATACAGGTCGTAATGTACTCTATTGGGTAAATGGGTTCTATTGCATGATTGAGTATTAGGGAGGTGCTATGTATTCTAGCGGCGGTATTGAGATCAGATATAGTAATTTGTGCACTTTATGGACTTCGAGACTGAGAGTTCTCATAAATAGGTTATTTTATGGTAGTGCACTGTGAAGATGTGATCAAAGCTAGTCGGATGTTAGTATGTACCATGATTCAGTCCTTGTGAACTTTTAGTTAAGTTATCTATCTGCTGTGGGTGACCCGAATTGATTCAGGGTTATTGGTAGGCCCGTATGAGTGTGTTCTGCACCGAGTCGGAATCGCTGAATCCGAATTTCTATTGTTGATGAATGTACCATTTGATTGTGATTGAGTTTATTCATGTTCTAGGGTGATCCATGAGCTACCCTTCGGTGTTGTGAGGCGTGGTGATTGTTAGTTATATGCACTTACGGTGCGAGTTTATTTGGGCTTATTAGCGAGACCTGAGTAAGGTAAGTAATTGGGTATTGTGAGTTTGAGACGTGTTGGTTATGTCCTTTCTGATTCGTGTGGCATGGTATCGTCCGATTTCCCCGTGGTTATGGCAATACACTTTGAGTACCTGATGTCGAATTGCACATGGTTATTGGGTTTTAGCCAGGTGGCTGGAAGTTCTTCATGTGACCCAGCGTTTGGAGGGTATCACGCATTATAGCAGAGTTATGTGGAGGTATGATCCTTAGTGTCAAATTCGTGAGTTTTGATTTTCGATGAGTGTCAGGCTTTTAGCATGATGTTGTGATGGTAATTATTAATGGAAGGATAGTCCTTTCGTGTGAATGTTTTATATAATTTAATTACATTGGGATGTTTCCATTGAGTGCACGAGTTGCACATGTTATGGCTTCGAATTGTATTGATGTGTCATGTCATCAGAGTGATCGTTTTGGATGAGAAGAGGTCATTGGACCTAGAATGAATATTGTCAGAATTGTCTACAACATAGTTGGAAGGATAATATCGGGAGTCGGCTTAGAAATCCTCTATAATTCCTGTTTGGGAAGGGGGAGCTTCATGTCTGACTGATCGGACGAATGGTTGCTAGTTTCTACGTGTTTCTTTCATCATCGGCAGTATATGAAAGTGTTAGAGCAAGGAATTTCTTTATAAGAGGTTATGTACCGGTAATGGGTAGTTCTGAGCAGCTATTGTGATTAGAAGTTATCGCTATGGGTGTTTGAGTCATGCGGTGTATTATGTGATTTCATCTGGGGTGCGTATATGGCTCGATTCAGCATGTTCAGACTTGTTCAATTTATAGTTGTGGAATTTTGATCTTGTATATTATTTCAGAAGTGGGAATTTGGTTCTAAGGTTTATCGGTCAGGATTTGATTTCGAAATTTCAATTGATTGTGCTATTGGACCTATATGGGATAGGGTGACGTGGGATCACCCCCGAGTATGTGCATGATAGGCTACGTGGCAGCTCGAGTGTTTGAGATCAACTCTTGGCACGTTCGAGGACAAACATATGTTTAAGTGGGGGAGGATGTAACGACCCGCCCCGGTCGTTCTGAGAGTTTAGCCCCATTTTCCCCGTTTCTGTTTCATTATATGCGGTTCAGCTTCAGTACGTTGTGTTAGATTGGTTGGCTCGGGTTCGGAGAAATTTTTGGAGAGAAATGAGACACTTAGTCTCTTATCTTGGTTCAATAGTTGAAAAAGTCAACTGGAAGTTGAGTTATGGGTAAATGATCTCGGAATGTGATTTTATGATTCAGATAGCTTCGTTAGGTGATTTGGGACTTCGGAGTGTGTTCGGAATGTTATTTAGATGTTCGTGGTAGAATTAGGCTTGAATTGGCGAAATTGGAATTTTGGCATTTCCGGTTGGTAGTGGAAAATTAGCTATCGAGGTCGGAATGGAATTCCGGAAGTTGGAACAGGTTCGCAATTTCATTTGGGATGTGTGTGCAAATTTACATGTCAATCAGACGTATTTTGGGTGGTTTCGGCATCATTGGCTAAATTTGGAAGTTTCTATGTTCTTAGGCTTGAAACCGAGGTTGATTTAGTATTTTGGCGTTGTTTTGAGTGGTTTGAAGGCTCGACTAAGTTTGAATAAGGTTATGGGATGTGTTGGCATGTTTGGTTGAGGTCCCGAGGGCCTCAGGTGAGTTTTGGGGGGTGTTAACGGACCAATTCTTAGCTTTAAACTTGGCAGATTTTCTAGTTTTTGTTGCAGAGATTTTTGTCGCGTTTGCGGTGGGGTCCCACGTTCGCGAAGAGTAATTTGGGAAGCTGAGAGATTATTCATCGCGTTCGCGAAGAGGTGGATGCGAATGCGGAGGTTGGGTAAAGTATTCATCGCGTTCGCGCCCTGGGGCATGCGTTCGCGAAGAGGGATAGGCAGCTGGGGGACCCCAGAGATTTGGTCTACGCGTTCGTGTTGGGAGGTACGCATTCGCGAAGGTTTAGGCTGGCTAGGAATTGTGTTCGTGTAAGGGGAGTCGTGTTCGCGTAGAGTAAAGAGGGAGAGCAGTTGGTTTGTTCTATGCGACGCGTGCGTGCGACCGCGTTCGTGAAGGGTAAATATCTGGGCAGGTAGTGTTAAATCTCAAATCGAGGGTTTAAACCCATTTTTCATATTTTGAGCTAGAGACCACGGGATTAGGCGATTTTTGAAGGATTGTTCAGAGAATTGATCGGGGTAAGTATTTCTCTCTTGGTTTTGGTTTAATTCCATGATTTAGTCTTGGATTTCATCATTTAATTTGGAAAATTGAAGTGGAAATTGGGGAAAAAATGGAAGAAAATTTGGAAAATTCTTTTAGTGATTTGAGTGGGCCATTAAGGTCGGATTTTGGTAAATTTGGTATGGATAGACTCGTAAGGGAACGAGGTTTCTAGTGATGTAAATTTTATCGAATTTAGAGACGTGGGCCCGAGGCTTGGGTTTGGTCAAATTTCGAGAATTGTGTCTAAATTGATAGTTTTCGATTGGGTTTTGTTCCGTTAGCGTATATTGATGATATTAATCTGATTTTGGTTAGATTCGGAGTATTTGGGATCCAATTCGAGGGTCAAGCGCATCGTTGGAGTAGGTTTTGGGATGTTTTGAGGTAAGTAACGATTGTAACTCTAAACCTTAGAGTACGACACCCCGCTATTTGATATTGTTTTGGTAAATGAGGTGACGCACATGCTAGGTGACGAGCGTGTGGGCGTGCACCGATAGGGATTGTGACTTGGTCCTTCCCGTAGCGACTATTAAGCCGCGTATTGATTTGAAACCTTACGACATCCTGTATTTCAGAAGATTATACTTGTTTATGGGCTGTGAGCCATGTTTGGGGCCTTGTGCCGACCTGTTTCGGCCCTCAGGGGTATTTTCCATGTTTGGGGCCTTATGTCGACCTATTTAGACCCTCAGGGGTATTTTCCATGTTTGGGTCCTTGTGCCGACCTGTTTAGACCCTCACAGGTATTTTCCATGTTTGGGGCCTTGTGCCGACCTGTTTAGCCCCTCAGAGGTACTTTTGCACTATTTTCCCACTATCCTGATAGAACATCTGTGAACACAGTAATGTTTCCTACTTGTTATTATTTTCATTGTTATCACACTGCTTTGAAACTCTGAGAAGTATTTTGGACCGAGTCCCGTGAGTTGAGATGAATTTCCCGAGTGGCTAGTATTTCGGGCTGAGTCCCGTGAGTTGAGATTAATTTCCCGGGTGGCTTGTGAGGATGATTGAGTGAGGCCGAGCGCCGAGTATGTGAGGATAGCTACAGATCGGGCTGCACGTCATATATATATATATATATATATATATATATATATATATATATATATATATATATATATATAGATCGGGCTGCGCGCCACAATAATATATACAAATATAAATATACGTATTGGAGCGGGTTGTACGCCGCATCAATTGTTATATGGTGCCTTATGAGTGAGAGTGATGAGTGTGAGCATTGACTTATGAGAGTAGAGTCACGAGTGACTGAGAGGCTTGCTCGAGAGGCTTTGTTGTGAGTGATACTGTGCTCGAGGGGCATATATTTTATGAAACTACTGTTTTTGACTCTTCTTTACACTGAGTCTCTGATGATAAATGCTGGGTAAATGTTTTTACACGAGATTTTTAAATGGAAACTGGAGTTTTATGAAATACTCGGAAATGTAAATTCTTGACTTGATTTACTTATTTCCACAGTCACTTACTATATGGATTTACATGGTTTATAAATGCTCGTCACTACACTCATGTTTTTAGATACTTTGGTTACTTACTGAGTTGGCGTACTCACGTTACTCCCTGCACCTTGTGTGCAGATCCAGGTACCGGGGCAGAGCGATAGTTGAGTTACCCCATTTGGAGAATTGTTCGGAGATTGCGAGATAGCTGCTCGACGTCTGTAACACTACTCTTTTTCCTTCCTATTCTATCATTTGTACTATACTTCCAAGACTTGTTGTATTAGAGGATTTGTATTAGACTGTATCACTTCTTAGATGCTCATGACGGTTGACTCCGAATGTTGAGACTGTGCTTAGATGTTCTAATCATTTTTATTGTTTTTGAAATGCTTAAGAAACAGAATTATTATGAAAATTCGGATATTTGATGTATTAAATGGAAAATCATTTCATTATTTTCAGTAAATTGGCTAGCCTAGTATTACGATAGGCGCCATCACGGCTAATAGAGATTTGGGGTCGTGACATAACAGGAATGAAGTGTGCTGACTTGGTCAACCTGTCAACCATGACCTATGTGAACCTAGTGCTCTGATACCATATTTTCATACCACAATTCCTACTATAGGCTGTGATGGCGCCCAACGTCACCGCTAGGCAAGCCATAGTGAACTTACCATGTGCTTGTTCTTTTTAATAAATTTCCAAGTAGTTGAATTTCATTTATTGAGAAAATAAGGTGTAGAAAATTCAATAAAGTAAAGCGAAAGCTAATGAGTGAGCAAATGCAGTGAAATAAATGCTCCAAAACCATAAAGCCTGCTAGCATGTGTTCCCAGACCTAGTGTCACAAGTGTATGAGAAACTCATAGAATATACAAAACTTTAAACTACTGTTGTTGATACCCAATATTCCCCTCATATTTCTCAAATATAAATATATACCTTCAAAATAATGCATGAGCACCATCAAGTATTTTTTCATAATTTTCTATAATTTTTAAGGGCTTTTAATTAATTTATTCCTGTATTTTTATTATATAAATAATTATTAATTGCATCACAAATAATTTTTACAATGATTTATCATTTAATTTTCATCATCTATATCCATATTAGGTTTGAAATATTTTTGATTTATTTATTATAATTATATTTTGCATCCTTAGGCTAAAATTGTATATTTTGGAATAATAGCCAATATATGCATAATTACACTGTTTCTACAGAAAATGACTTTTTTATAATGATAAGTAATTATTTTAAATCATTTTCACGCACAAGTGATACTTTTGTTATTTATTAATTATTTTTTATAAATTATTTATTTGTTAAATTGGGTATTTAAAAAATAGCCCCCTTAAACTAATTTAGGACCTAGACACTACCCAATTACCCCAGCCCAATTACCTATACACCAGCCCAAATCAATTAACCCAACCCTATTAGCCCAATCCCCATACCCGTTTATTATAACCTGACCCAGAACCTTTGAATCAGGACCGTTGATCTCCAAAATCAACGGTCCACATCACCCTACCCCTTTTAATTAACCTATTGTCTAAACCCTAACCCTCATTTCACCCAGCCCGCCGTCTCTATACACTCCCCATTTCCTTTATCTTCTCCTCTCAAAACCCTAAGCCGCCGTCACCCAAATCCCTCCGATTCCAACCCCAAAAATGGAATCAATCTGTGATTCCTTTACCATACTAGTCCCACCCCCTACCGACTACCCGTTTTTGGTATTACATGATGTCTTGTCTAAAATGGCAACCATATCTTGTAAGAATCAAACCGAAATCGGTTCAAATCATTGACTTGCTGTTATTTCTGTCTGTGTTCATCATTTTTTCTTTGTAAGTACGAATATTTTCGTATCTTTTGTGGATTATTACTTAACCCTAAGGTTAGGGTTTTCAATTTTTTTTGATTCGAACCAAAATTGGTTCAAACCCTATTTTTAAAGTGTTATTTCGTCTATATTCACCATATTATGCATGAATTTGTCCATTTCCGTTAATTCCTTTTGCTTACCCAAATTAGGGTTTAGATCTTCTTTAATTAAACCAAATCTGTACCGATTCTATGTTTTTGAATAACCTCTTGTATATGTTCATTTTATTAAAATATATGATTCTTTGCCTTTATTTTTCTATCGATTTTGTGGTTTACTTAAAATTAGGGTTTCAGATCTGTAATTGAATCAAACATGGTTCGATTCTGGTTTTCTTTTTGAATAATCTCCTGTCTACATTCATTGTATGCATTATGTGATTCATCGCCTTATTTTTTCTGCCGATTTTGTGAAGGTTTACCTAAAACTAGGGTTTGAGATTTCCTACTGATTTTCTGATACTCTTTCCTTTCTCGTATGTGACTAATACTTTCCTTATTTCTGTTCAATCTACCAATTTTCCTTTATTTCTTTACCTTATTTTCCTTGAAACTAATTGTTAATTGATTCTATATGATGGTTTCCTTATTCTAAGTGTTACTCGCCTAATTACACACTATTATTCCTTGTTAATTTACTGAACTCTATATTATTTGCCCTAAAACGAGACTTTAATTGATTCTGTGATTGATTTCTTTCCTTATTTATGTGTGTTTGATTTCTTCTCTTATTTGTTCGCCTAATTGAACAATATTTAAACCTTCTCCCCTTTTCCCTTTAACTCTCAACACTCTCACTAAAATATAAGGTTCTGGTTCTATACTCTCTCTGTTCTCTCTCGTTTACTACTGGTCTCGGCCGGCTGAAAGCTAAGGCCAAATATTTTGGACTTTCAACTTTGTGGTATTATTCTGATTTTGCTCGCTTAACTGGTGAGTGACTATCATTTGTCATATCGTTTTTTATGTGTTCTTTATATGTGTTTACAATCCAACATGTCTAAACCCCTCTCTAGGCATGATTCTACCTGTCTACATGATTCTCTTCTAGGCCAGTAGCTAATACTGTTAGTCTGAGAATTGGTTATTTTGAATAATATGAATCCTCTTAAGAAAATGTGCTTAATCTGCCTCCTATGTGTTCTGAACCTATTCTGAATTTGAGTACCTTTAGGATAATGTTAGAAGGTTAAGTAATCAATTAGTCTTAAACCTTTAAAACTTGTATTGTTACTAGGCTTCTTGTTCTGTCATTTATATGTTTTGATAACTTGCTTTCTAACATGTCTGGGATTCATGTGAGTGTAAGGTTGTCCTAAATACTAGCATTGAACACCTGGCTTAACTAGATTGTTTTCCAGATTTCAAATTATTTGGACCGTGTGAACCTTGCTTGTTTTCATAATGCAATTCTGCCTACAAGTTCTATGTTGTAAACTTTGTTTTCTTCTGAAGTCAAAATTGTTTTAAATCGTTCTGGGTCCATGTGAGACTCCTGGGAACTCTGACACACTGGGATCTGGTTACCAATCTCTTGTGAATCATCTTCAAAATATGTGGTTCTGGTGTGAACATTGCCTTGGGTCCCTGAGGCCCTTGGGAACTTTGACACACTGGAAACTTGGTTCTATATGTGCTATGGGTGAATCACCCATTCTTGGCTATGTTGTCCCTATGAAATGAGACTCAAAGTTGATTGGTTTGAAGGCCTGGTTTCCCAGGTTTATTTTGGCCTAATGAAGGCTCCCTATTGTTTATCGTATTACTATTGTCTAATCTATTCATTACTCTGGTTTGTAATAAGTTTGTAATGAACAGAGTTTGGGGTGTATAGTAAAATTAGAAAGGGCCTTTATTTTCGTTGGGCAATTCGGGTAGAAATCTTGCCAATAGGGTTTCATTTGTTATGTTAATCTTGTTTTACATCATCTTTGTTAAAATTGTGTGAGTGTTGTACCATGCTTGCATATTATAAATCCTGCCTATAGGATTAAATTGCATTAGAAATCCTGCCTATAAGATTAAATTGCATTAGAAATCCTGCCTATAGGATTAAAATTGCATTAGAAATCCTGCATATAGGTTGCATTAACTTGTCCAACAAACATATGTTAGCAATCATGCCAATAGAACCTCAATGTTTGATTTAATTGTTTTTCGGGTAATATGTACAATTTCTGCCCGTATTACTGCTCAATAGATACCATTCCTATAGGGTTAAATTAATTCAATAATAGATATCATGCCTATAGGATTAAAATCAGTTCAATGCTAGAAACCATGTCTATAGGGTTAAACCAGTTTGAACTTAGGAATCCTGCCTATAGGTTAATAATTATCACACTCATAAAAGTCATGCCTATAGGATTCTACTAACTGATTCAGAATTCGATTGTCACTGTCAATCACTTAGACAACATGCCTATAGGATTGAAAACCAATTCTGGGTTTGTGATTTTGATTTACTGTTATTCATTATTTCCTAAAAGGCCAAGATATTACTGAATAAAATCAGTAGGCAAATAATAGGTCTTGACATTCGCCTAATGAATCTGCTTCTATAAATCACTGCTTGCATATTTCTCACATAGATATCCTGCCTATAAGACTTTAAATTAATCATGTCAATCAATTGCGTGCCTTTGTTGTTTATGTGTGGAGGTCAATATGAGCCCATATTTACTTGCTATCTGAAAGTCCTAATTGTTTTTGCTTGTCGCCTAGACTTTTACATTTTTGAGAAATATAGGCTAGGTCTAGAACTATTCCAAATAGAGGTTCTAATACCTCCAGGGTCATAGGTAAGGGACGGGTAGTGCACGAATAGGAAACGAACTACAATCGACTAGAACACTTATGTAACAACTTAAATATAGTAATTGGCTAGTAGGAGATGATAGTCTGTGCACTAAATACTATGAGTGGCACCCCGACTTGAGGGAGCTACAAAGTATTGCACGGGGTGGTCCTACAGGCTAAAAAACATAGGACCCCCTCCACCCATTCCTGTTCTAAAATAAATCGAGTATTTTATTTGTCCAAATTGCTTTCTTTTCCTTAACCTAATTCGCTTAATGTAAGTTCGGCTGGGACCCACCATTTTGGACCTCGAGGGGTGCCTAACACCTTCCCCTCGAGGTATTTTGAGCCCCTACCCGATCTCTGGTGATGTAAACTGGTAATATGAATTATGTGCTTTAGGTGCCCTAACGCACCTTAATTCGTTAGGTGGCGACTCTATCAATTCCAATTCCCTACCCTCTCAAAAGGAGTTGTCCCAAAAATGTCAAAACCCGATTTCGCAAGAAAAAGGGGGTGCGACAACATGTTGACTCTGCTGGGGATATTTTTAGGCTCTTACCCTAACGAACCTGTTTTGTGAATTAGTCTTTAAATATGTCTTTATTATTCCGTTAATACTTGCACACCCCTTCCCCTTCCCCTTCCCACTTTATGTGGATTTACTTGCCTATCTTTATTCATTTTTGATTTCTATTCCATGTTTATTACTTTTTATTATGGAAACTGACTTGTCTATTTGTTTTCTTTCTTAAATGACTTTACATTTATTAAATATCGCATTTTATCATTTTTTCATCGTGCAAATACTTGACAACGTGTTATTTTCTTTTTGCATAAATCATGCTCAACATCATATTTCACTCGTGCGTAATTAATACCATAGCAACACTTGAGGAGTGTCTGCGCTCTTCCTATATCACCCCTTTTGAATTTGGAAAGGCTTATTTTTGGTAAATTAGTCGATCAGCGGTGCAGTCGACGATTCCGTGCCTTTCTCCCTCAAGTTATCCACTTGAGGGTACCAGTCTAGACCTCTATAGAAACCTTACACTGATAATAATTGTACATGCATCATGGTCAAACCTAGCCTAGGTTAATATGTTATCCGCATAATAACCCTTTAAAGAAAGCCTTGTCCAAAGTCCACTGGGATTTCCATAATCCCAACAGACGCAACCACGATCTGTGCATTATTTGGAGAAATAAATGCCTAAATGCTAATCATTAATGCATAAGTAGTCGAATCCGGAGGGGGAAAAGGTCTAACTCTGTTTGTTTAGCAGAAAATGAGGCACGAAGTCCCCAGGTTCGGCATAGTCCGAAACATACCATCGTTATTTATAGATTGGTGGGAAAACCTTCCGTCAAGCGACAAAAATCATGTGAAAAGGGTCCTCGGGAACTTACCTTCCTTATTAGACGTCCAACTAAATAACACGTTGATCGAGACTTCTACTATGTTTTGGGACAGTCCTGGTTTATTGGTACCAGAAAATCGCACCCCCAAGGGGTTTCTAAAAAGATGGGCTTAAGAAAGAACGACGACTTGTATGTTTGAAGAAGTCCTACATACCTTTTGACTTCCTTTATGAACGGTACGGACACAACAAATCCTATCCTATATTTTATGACGAGTTCTCCATCACTTCCTTGGGTTGGATTCATCGTAGGGTTTTCATGTTCATCGTCAGCTTTTTGGGTATGATAGTGTTTCCAAGGAAAAAGGACATGATTCACACCAGACTAGCCATGGTAACCAAATATTTGATGGAGGGAATCGAGGGACAAACATACACTATTGTTCCTATGATTATAGCAGAAATATATCGGGCTTTGGATCGTTTCCAGAAAGGGTTAAAACATTTCGAGGGTTGTAACTTGCTGCTGCAGATTTGGTTGCTAAAACATCTCCAAAGAGGCCAATACCGCCAAGAGTTTCCACGGAGACCATGGAATTATAACATAGCTTTCCATCACCCCTAAAGAATGACCTTTATCCCAGACATGTTTGTTCAACCAAAGAATGCTACAGAATGGGTACAGTTTTTTGGCAATCTAACTGAGGACCAGGTTCATTGGATGTTCGAATGGTTCCTTGCCAGTGAATTCATCATCATATATATTGATGTTATGCATCTGGTATTGATCGGGTTAAGGGGAATACTCCCTATGTTCCTATCAGGGTCCTGAGACAAGCTGGTAGAAAACAAGTCATACCACTAGTCTCCAAAATGAGTCACTACAGAGCAGATTTTAAAGATGATGACATCCCGTACAAATGTGAAGCTTATCACATGTGGCATTTTAAGATCATTGTGGAAAGGGACACCATCGAGACAGATCGATACCACACAGGGCACAACGGGTTTAGTCGAGCCAGGAGTCTTTCAAGGGAACAAGGTCATAGATGAAGTTGTTGAAGCATAAGTGAAGTATAACAGACTGCGGAAAAGAGTTCACGAGTCCGAGGCCGAGCATTTGGAACAACACAAGATTGATACGGAGTCAATTAATGAATTGAGGGAAATGGATACTAGGTCAACGGAAAGGCTGGAGTATCTGGAGCAGGGTTTAATGGAGTTAGAGGAGAAGATGAGGAAAAGAGTCATAGACTGCCAGAATGCCAAGGGTAACAAATGAGGACATCTAGGAAGAGCACACCTGCTACTGGACATGCACGACCTGGGGAACCTGATCGACGGAGTCAAGAGAGCCAAGCCTGGAGAAGGTCCCTTTAGGACCAAGTAGATTAGGTTTATTTGTCTTAGAATAACTTTTTGAATGTAATTAGACAAACACCATTAGTTATTATCGTTTTAGATTCGTCTTATTTATCACGTTAATGAAATGAGGCAGTTATTGGCATTAAATTTCTCCAAATCTACTTGTCACTAGGCCTACCTCGGGCACAATGAGGCTCCCAACTTAGGATGCGAATTTACATTTCCGCAATATGTGTTTAAATACTGCAAATAATTTTCCAGAATCCCTACTGACTTGTTTACCTTTTTGTTTTTTTTTCTTTATTTTTATTATTCCCATGCCCTAAGGTTGGTTACGCATACTGGCGTCATCAACATATCACACCAGATACAGAGGCCCTCACCTCCTCCTCCTCCAAGTAATCCGAAAAGCAAGGGAAAAACTTAGATGGATGATATGAGTGGCGTCAGGAAAGACAACGCTACACATGCTGAGAATGTGGAAACTTCCGATGGTCGGAGTACTCCAGCACCAAATGATTTGGTCTTACGGCTGGAACAGAAAATACTCAAATTGCAAGGGGAGCTTGAGCAGGTCCGCAACTTGGCAAACCTCTCCCTCACACTAAACGTCCCAGACATCAACCAACCAAACACCCAAAACCCAGTACTTCCTAAAAACGCACCAAACCAGCGCCCACAAAATCCTCCCGCACCCCACCAGTATGCAACACCTCCTCAAAATCCTAATCCTCTACCCATACCGACACCCCTCAAAACTAGCATCTCCCGAATCAATATCGCAAACCACTTATCACACTCCTCAGAATACTCTACAGCCTATCCCCGATCCTTAAAATTCAACCGATGATCACCACTACACTAAAACCCCCGACATTCATCAAAATAATCCCATATATGTGGAAACCCTACCCCACTCCACTCAACCAATCTCATATACACTGAAATCCGCCGAGAAGGACCTGCTCATTAAGAACATGGTGGAGAAGCTCAAGAAGCTCACAAGCCTAGGACCTTTGAGGGGTCAATCGGGATTATTCGGGAATGTGACAACCCTAAGAAACCTGCAGTCACACTCACTCCCATTGTGGTATAGGTACAGTCGCCAGTTGAAGTTGAGGTAGACGCACCGGCTCCCTTTGAAGTAGAAGTGACACCACCTGCAACTACACCTACTCCATTTGAGGTAGAAGTAACCACACCTTTCACTGTGACAGTGGCATCCACACCACCCTTCAATTCCAACGTCGTACCTTGGTATTATGTTGTCGAAGCTAGGAGAAAAGGGGAAAAAAAAGATGGAAGAGTCTGGTGCTACACAAGGAATGACCAGAATTGGAAGGATATACACACATGAACATTTGGGAGAGACGAGTAAGGAAGCTGCCACCAAACAACCCATCATTGAAACTGGTCCGGATTATCTCTGGAGGAAAGTACAGGCAAGAGAGTACTCTGTTGTTGATCATCTGAATAAAACTCCCGCCCAGATATCCATCCTGTCACTGCTACAAAATTCTGAGGCACATAGGAATGCCTGATGAATGTATTGTACCTAACAATATTACCAACGGAGAAATGGCCAACATGGTGGGGCAAGTGTTGGAGAGCCATAAGATCACCTTCCATGAAGACGAGTTGCCACCTGAAGGATTGAGCCATAACAGGGCACCGCACATCATAGTGCAATGTGAGGATAATTTCATCGCCAGAGTTTTGATAGACGGATGGTCCAGCCTCAACATCTGTTAACTGACAACTCTGAAAAGGCTGGGCAAGGGTCTGCATGAAATACAAGCAAGATCTATGAATGTGAAGGCGTCTGATGGGTCGCAAAGAGCCACGATTGGGGAAACCAACTTATGCTTACAGATGGGTCCCACTTGGTTTGATGTCGAATTCCAGGTGCTAGACATATCCGCTTTCTACAATTTGCTATTGGGACGACCTTGGATACATGCCGCTGGGCTGTTGCATCCACTTTGCACTAGGCTGTGAAATTTGAATGGAACCATGAAGAAGTGATCAATCATGGAGATGGAATCAATCCCATTTACAATAATCAGACTGTTCCGGTAGTGGAGAACATGAGGAAGTTAGGTGGAGAAACTTACCATTGCATCAAGTGTGTTAACGCAATCAAGAAGGATAAGTGGTGGAGTAGTAAAACAGAAAGCATATTGGCATGGAGAGGGTATGAACCTGGTAAGGGGCTTGGTAAGAATCTTCAAGGTATCACCCAACCAATACATATGAAACGTCATGGTACAACCTTTGGGCTTGGATATCCGTATACCTGGAAGGAATATAATGATTGGTTGCCGCCATAGCGTGGTCCATATTACCCACTTGAGCAACCAGTGCCGCATTTGAGCCAATCCTTTCATCAGGCCGATACAATATGGGGATCCGAAGAAGAAGAAGTTTTGGTCGCGCTGAGGAATTTGTTCTTAGAAGATGAAGATATGGATTGCAGTTTGATAGTTGAGGAGGAGGAGGAGGAGGAGGAATAAGGCCTTATCATCCAGACAGTGGAGAAGGCAACATTTCTCGGAAACTGGACCGCTACACTATCAAGGGACCGACGAGTCCCGGGGTAGCATGGCTGCTAGCATCATTTATTTTTGAAAACAATTCTTCTTGATCATTTTGTTTTAAACAATATTTTCAGTATTTCATTTTTAAAAAAAACATTGTTTGAGTTATGGAAAATTGCTTTGTTTGACATTTGAATATTTATCAATGGTTTGATATTTTATTATTACTATTTTTCTTTCGTATAGTTCTCTCTACATCATTACTATTTCTTATCTCGATGAACCAACGACTGTGACATGTAATGAGACAAAGAAACACAAGGACAGTGACTCGAAAGAAATAGAAGAAAGAGATGTGATACCTGAGGAAATTGTCAGAGAAGTTGAGAATTTCGAGAACAAGCCTAAGTCCAACCTGGAAAAAACCGAGATAGTCAATTTGGGAGATTCTGAAACCATCAAAGAAACTCGCATAAGCATCCACTTGTCACCGTCAGAGAAGGAAGAATACACTCGTTTCCTGAAAGAGTATGAGGATATCTTTGCATGGTCATACGACGATATGACAGGATTGAGCACATCCATAGTAGCTTAAAAGTTACCTACAAATCCAATGTGTCCGCCAGTGAAGCAGAAGCTAAGAAAGTTCAAACAAGACATGAGCCTAAAAATCAAGGAGGAAGTCACCAAGCAGATCAAAGCCAAAGTCCTCAGGGTAGTTGAGTACCCAACTTGGTTAGCCAACATTGTACCGGTTCCAAAGAAAGATGGAAAAGTCAGGGTGTGTGTCGACTATCGGGATCTAAATAGAGCCAGTCCCAAGGATGATTTCCCACTACCAAATATACACATTCTGATCGATAATTGCGCCAAGCATGAACTCCAATTCCTTGTAGATTGCTTCATGGGTTATCATCAGATTTGGATGGACGAAGAAGACGCAGAGAAAACATCTTTCATTACACCATGGGAGGTGTATTGCTATAAAATGATGCCATTCGGTATGAAGAATGCTTTGGCCACCTACATGAGGGCCATGACAACTATCTTCCATGATATGATACATAAGAAAATAGAGGTGTATGTTGACAATGTAATAATCAAATCCAAGAAGGCCACAGATCACATAGTAGATTTGAGGAAGTTCTTTGACCGACTGCGGAAGTACAATCTAAAGCTAAATCCCGCAAAGTGTGCATTCGGGGTTCCTGCCAGAAAATTGTTAGGATTCATCATCAGCCGCCGAGGAATAGAGTTGGACCCATCAAAGGTTAAAGCTATCCAGGAATTACCACCACCAAAGAACAAGAAGGACGTGATGAGTTTCCTGGGACGCCTCAATTACATCAGTCGCTTTATAGCCCAGTCTACAGTGATATGTGAACCAATTTTCAAAATATTGAAGAAAGATGCCGCAACCAGCTGGACCGAGGATTGTCAGAAGGCTTGACAAAATCAAGGAATACCTGTCCACACCACCAGCCTTAGTTCCGCTAGAACCTGGTAGACCACTACTACTCTACCTCGCAGTGTTAGCTGGGGCTTTCGGTTGTGTCTTGGGGCAGCATGACGAGACGGGAAGAAAGGAGCATGCCATATATTACTTGAGTAAGAAGTTCACACCTTATGAAGCACGATACTCTCTACTAGAACGCACTTGCTTCACTCTAACCTGGATAACTCAGAAATTGAGGCATTACTTATGTGCCTATACTACATACCTCATATCGAGGATGGATCCCATGAAGTACATCTTTTAGAAGCCTATGTCTACCGGGAAGCTGGCCAAGTGGAAAATATTACTGAGTGAATTCGACATCATCTATGTAACTCAGAAGGCGGTCAAAGGATAAAAAGTGGCAGACCATCTTGCCAAAAATCCTGTAGGAGGAGAATACGAGCCCCTAAAAACATATTTTCCTGGCGAAGAGGCATCATTTGTAGGAGAGGACATTGTTGAAGCGTACGACGATTGGAGAATATTTTTCGATGAAGCTGCAAATTTCAAAGGAGTCGGTAATGGAGCCTTCTTGGTATCAGAAACCGGTCAGCATTATCCGGTGTCTGCAAAACTCAGGTTCCCCTCCGCCAACAATATGGCAGAATATGAAGTTTGCATATTAGGCTCAACCTGGCTGTTGACATGAATATTCAGGAACTACTGGTGATCGGTGATTCAGACCTGCTGGTACATCAGGTACAAGGAGAGTGGGATACCAAGAATACCAAAATACTACCGTATCTACATCATGTACAAGAGATGAAGAAGAGGTTCACTAAGATAGAATTCTGGCATGTCCCCAAAATTCAGAATGAATTTGCAGACGCATTGGCCACCTTGTCTTCGATGATACAACATCCAGACAAGAATTTAATTGATCCTATTCCAGTGAGAATCCATAATCAGTCAGCATGCTGTGCTCATGTTGAAGAAGAAACGAAAGGAAATCCCTGGTTCCATGACATCAATGAATATTTCGCAAAAAGAGAATACCCGGTACATGCAAACCATACTCAGAAACGAACACTTCGGAGGCTGTCCAATCACTTCTTCCAAAGCAGAGGAATTCTATACAGAAGAACTCCTGATCTAGGACTATTACGGTGTGTTGACGCCAAAGAGGCTTCCAAATTGCTCAAGGAGATACATGTCGGAACCTGCGGCCCACATATGAACAATTTTATCTTAGACAAGAAGATACTCAGGGCCGAATACTTTTGGATGACTATGGAAACAGATTGCATCTGTTATGTACAGAAATTCCATAAATGCTAGATACATGCAGATATGATACGTGTGCCACCAAAAAAACTCAATGCAACAAGCGCACCTTGGCCTTTTGCTGCCTGGGGAGTGGATGTCATTGGCCCAATCGAACCCACTACTGTGAATGGGCACATGTTCATTTTAGTGGCCATCGATCGCTTCACTAAATGGGTTGAATCTGCATCCTATAAAGTTGTAACCAAGAAAGTCATCGCAAATTTTGTCAGGGATCGTATCGTTTGTCATTTTGGGGTTCCAGAGTCCATCATCACTGACAATGTTTCCAACCTCAATAGTGACTGATGGAAGCCGTGTGTGAAACTTTCAAAATCAAGCACGAGAATTCCACAACGTACATGCCTCAAATGAACGGATCCGTGGAGGCTACCAATAAGAACATCAAGAAGAAACTAAGGAAAATGGTAAGGAATCACAAGCAATGGCACAAGAAATTACCATTTGCCTTACTAGGATACCGTACCACAGTCCGTACGTCAACCGGGGCAACTCCATATTTGTTGGTTTATGGTACTAAAGTTGTAATTCCCGCCGAGGTAGAAATCCCTTCTTTAAGGATCATACAATAAGCCGAACTCAGTGACGCGAAATAGATAAGGAGCCGTTATGAGCAATTAGCCCTCATTAATGGAAAAAGGATGAATCCAGTATGTCACAGTCACCTTTATCAGAATAGAATGTCCAAAGCTTTCAACAAAAGGGTCAAACCAAGACAGTTCACACTGGGGCAGTTGGTGCTGAAATGGATCTTTCCTCATCAAGATGGATCCAAAGGGAAATTCTCACCTAAATGGAAGGGTCCTTACATGGTTCAAAGAGTATTGATAGGAGGAGCACTCATGCTCGTAGAAATGGATGGAGAAATTTGGCCAAAGCCTATCAATTCAGATACAGTCAAACAATACTACATGTAAACTATTTATGTTTTTTCATATGATGTAATTGAACTATGCTTAACATTATTCCCATTTAAGAGGGGATACGTAGGCAGCGATGTGGGTTCGGTCACAATTCAATAAAATTTCCATTTTCCCCATAATCAGAAACTGGGGAAGAATTTTGAGGAGGACCCTCAAAATTCTATGCAAAGGAAGTCACAATGTCTCTAATAATGTCACAGTTACTGGCTCATTTAACTAATTTCTAAATTGCTTATTATTGTGTCTTTGAAAACTATACACACATGTTTTTGAAAAGAAATTTTACTTTTTAGCCAAATGCTACCCATGGTGACTTGAACAGGACCCTCGGGCAAAGTGGAGAAGATCTTTGAAGGCCATGTACGCGAGGTGACGAGTGCGTACACGGGCTAAATATTGAAATTCTGATTTTTGCTACGTAGTTACCCTTTCATGCCTTAATTGAGTTACTTTTCATGCCTTAATTGCATTACTTTTGCATGTTATAGTTATCATGTTTAGCCTAATTTCACATGCCTACTTGTCTTATCTCCTATTTGCAACTTGTATCACATAACTAGTTGATTTACTTGCTTTTCTTGATTTCTGTATTCCTTACTTAACTGTGGAACTCCTTACCTGGAATTATTGTCCTTGAAATATCTTGTTGTTGAGTTTGGTGTTGAATTATAAGACCGTGGTTCTTTTGAGGCAAGGTGTAAGTTGTGAAATATTATTTACTTAGTTGTTGTGTCTTGGATTTCGTGTTATTGTTGAGGTGATTGTTGGTTGTTTACACGAGGTTTCTCCAAAGCGGTTGTTATTGTTGCACGAGGTTTATGCTGTACGGTTGTTATTGATGCACGAGGTTTCTGTCGTGCCGTTGTGATTATTGATACACATGCAGTGGTATGAGGTCTGGCATTGAAATGCATGCGGTGAGATAAGATGGGCTTGATACGCATGGCTAGTAGGGGAACTACTAGAAGCCATGCAGTGTGATAAGGTGGGCTAAAATGCGGGGTGCTATTTCGAAAAATGATTTTCAAAACTAAATGTAAAGACCCCATGGTGATATAAGGAAAGTGAGCTATTTTATGATTTGGGATTACGAGTCGGTACCTCGAGAGTGCCCCTGTTGATCTTCCCTGTTTGTTGTATTGTTGGTTGTTTTTTCCTTAACATGTAAAATTCTTGTTTTCCTTTCGTGTTGAATTAGATTTCCTTGATTTTGTGTTGTTACTTTCCGTAAGTTCTTTATTGTTTCACTTCCCTGTTATTTCATTATGTCATTATATTATCTGCCTTGTTTCTTATTATCTCCAGTAGGGCCTTGGCCTGAGCTCGTCGCTACTTTATAGGTTAGGCTTGACACTTACTGGATATCATTGTGTGTACTCATACTACGCTTCTCCACATATTTTTGTGCAGATCCAGATACATCCTATCAACATCGATATTAGTGCATTGTGTTGCTGCTTTGGAGACTTCAAAGTACACGTCCCCGCGTCGACAGGCCTTGGAGTCCCCTTCTATCCTATTTTTTTCTTGTTCCTTTATATTTTTGTAGATAGTGATGTATATGAGCGTTCCATACTGTATCTAGAGCTTGTGACTTATACTTCACTGGGTTTGGGAGATGTATATGTTGGGATGCAGATTTTCTTTATATATATAGTTGTTGATGTTTTGAGATTTAAATTATTATTTTGGTTATTCCGCATGTTTTGTTAGGTTTATCTAGTCTTAGAATTAGGTTTCATCACGCCATCCGTAAGAGGGGAAATTGGGATCGTAACAATTTCGAATTTTGGCTATCAAATAAGGTGAGTGTTTTGCAAAGAAATGACTTACCGGTCAATACCTCTCAAACAGCCTTTCCTTTAGCCTTAAATCAACCAGAGGATACAAAATAGGTAGAAATATGCTTGTAATTAGTGTGCCAATCCTATACTTTAGACTATCAGAAAATACTTTGTAGAGTAGACTCACCTCAAATCCTGAATGAAGGATCAGTGCATTAAAAAATTAGTCATTGGACTCGAGTAATTAGGAGCGTATGTGTATTATAAGCAAAAACCAATAGCAAGCCTAAGATGAAACCTTATCTCCAGTACTACTTTCGTTTCTTTGATTTCTTCAAGTGTAAGTTCTTTTATGCAAAGATATTTTCTTATTGACAATTTTCTAATTTTCTTAGACTGGCAGCTCATTGAAGAAAGGAAATTGATATCCCGAAGGGTTCCCATAGTTAAAATGGGCTGGACTTTTGTGGGATGAGTTATTATGGGGTGGAGCTTGAGTTGTGTGGTTCGGATTGTTTCAGAATGGCTGAAAATGGTAAAAATAGCACAGGTTAGCCAATTTTCGGACTGGTCATTCAAAAATAATCAGTGGTTATCAAGTCATTGAAAAATAGCCACTATTTTGCTGTAATAGAGACTGGTCCAACATAATACACTGGAGTTCGGTGCACCTGTGTATGAACTTCCAGAATATTATGCTGGAACTCCAACACGCGGAAAGTTCCAGCATAATATACTGAAGATTCGAGCACCTATGTATGAACTTCCGGCATATTATACTGGACCGATATACTTTGCTGGAACTCCAGTATATTATGCTGGAGTTCTAGTATACTTATGCTGGAACTCCATTATATTATGCTGGAGTTCCAGTATACTTATGCTGGAACTCTAGAATAATATGTTGGAGTTTCGATATACTTATTTTGGAACTCCAGTATAATATACTGGAGTATTTTCGAGATTTTGAACATTAATTTCATTCAGATTTATCTTTACATGAAAAGTGGCTAAATTTCGATTACTTTTAAAAGTGTGACTATTTTTGAATGACCACTTATAAATATGACTATTTTTGAATTTCTCCCCTGAAAATGCCATTACTAAAAAAACTTAGTAATTACAGTTTATTTATTTTTGTTGTTTCTCTTTTGGAATCAAATGATTTTATATATATATATATATATATATATATATATATATATATATATATATATATATATATATATATATATATATATATATATATATATATATATATATATATATATATATGTATAACATAGCAGGAGAGAAAACCATGGTAGTTTAATGATCCACTCATCAAACACACATAGTAACTACATGTATTTTTGTTGCTAAGAAAGTAATTGTACAAATTCACAGTCATAATATTTCTGGTTCACAGATTTAATCTTGGCTGTGAGATGCTTTTATTCTACATCTTGCAAACTCTTATTTTCTATCTGTTTCATATTAACAGACTTATTGTTCTCCAGTACAATAATAATAACTAATTTTATGATATTTAGTCTATTATATGATCTCATTGTGTATTAAGATGGCGATGAAGCATGATGACGTAGAGTCCAATGAAATAAGTGATTCAATTTTAAAGAGACGACGTAAAATTACTTCTGTTATGTGAGATTTCTATGGGAAGTTTCCATTGGATACGGATCCTGATAATTGAGTTAGAGCTAAATGTAAGAAATGCATGATTATATTTTTGGCTGACTCAAAAGCCTGAACTACAATTTAAATCGACATCTTGCTAAGCATAAGATTGAAGCATCAAAGCAAGGTACGCCAATTGTTCACAAAGAATATCATGAAGTTGTAGCCAAGGCTATAGTTATACATAACCTTCCATTTAGTTATGTAGAATATGAAGGTGAGAAGTGCATGCGTTTATGAATCCTGCGGTTAAAATCATTTCAAGAAATATCGCAAAAGTTGATGTGCTTAAATTATATCATGATAAAAAAGAGATGGTAAAAAATGAGCTTGAAGCTATTTCAAATGGAATTAGTTTGACATCTGATGTATGGTCATCAATCACATCAAATAGATATATTTTTGTTACTGCACACTATTTTGATTTGGATTGGGTTTTACAAAAGAGATCCGCCATTGCCTCGTCCTCATAGTGGTGCTATTTTGGGTCCAAAGTTGATTATTATGTTGAAAGAATGAGGAATTGAAAAGAAACTATTTTCTAGAACTTTAGATAATGCAAGTTATAATGATGCTGTTGTGGGTTGCTTGATTGAGCATTTTAAGCTGATGGATTCACTGGATGAAGACTTTGTCCATATCAGGTGTGCAAATCATATTTTGAATTTGATTGTTAAAAGGTTTGAAAACAATAGAGCGTGCTATTTTTAATATTAAAGAAAATATAAAATATATTAAAGGTTCTGAGTCAAGGATTGTAAAATTTGTTGAGTGTATCAAGAATTTTGGTTTAAAGTTGACGGAAAAAGTGCGCCAAGATGTGTCTACAAGGTGGAACTAGGGGTGTACAAATCGAACCAGAAATCCGTATCAAACTGAAAAGTGAAACCAAACAGGTTAAAAACCGAGGAGGTTTGGTATTGAGTAAAAAAATTTGAACCAAACCGATATATAAATATATAATTTTTATATATAATTTTAAGACTTTTTATAAAAAAAATTTTAAGAAGTATCTAGAAATATTTGGGATTCTCTTATGGGATGTAATATTTAATAAAATATAAAGTGTTCTATTAACTTTAAATAATGTGTTGTGTGATCACTTTCCTATCAAGTGTTATTGAAATGCGTTAATCTCTTTATTCTTCCATATTCATATATCAAGATCTATTAAATTTTTATATATTTTTCAAACTTGAAGTGGTATTTTGATAATTGAAAGTTAAATAGAACATTTTTTTCTTTTTTTTTCTTGGTTAAAGAGGATATTTATATATATACTAAACTATAAAATATTACAAAGTATTGGCAGTGCCGGGGTACTGTAATTCCCCCATTAGTGCGATGTTTTGAGATACAATATCAATATTACATGCCAAAAAATTTCTAACAACTTCAGTTCCTAAGATGTCTGCCCAAAATACATCATTTGCAAACACCGGAGGAACTGTTAGTAAGTTGGATCTTCCCAAAAAACTTGGCTTTGCTGCCTCTTTTGCTATAGCGTCTTCCACCCTATGCTGCTCCCTGTATGTGTGCCTTACCACGACCCTGTCCATCATTTTCATTAACAACCTGCATTCACAAATCATGGGATCATATATTAAGTTACCTGTGAGTAGCATTCGGATTATTTCTGTCGAGTCTGTGTTGATGTCTAAAGATATCAGTCCATTTTGCTCAGCTAGCTATAGCCCTTTCAGGAGAGCTTTCAGTTCAGCCATGGGGTTGGTTGTATGCGATATATTTTTCCTATACCCCATAATCCAATCCCCATTATGAATTCTGAATAATCCACCTATTCCTCCTATTCCCGGGTTACCCCTAGCTGCCCCGTCAATATTTAGCTTATAATACCCTCTCCTAGGGGGCACCCATTTCACAATGGTTTGGAAGGGCATCTTGATGGTGGCATTTTTCACCAACATAAAATATTCAGATTCTTAGAGATGGTGCTGGTGGTGTTGATTCTATCTTTTTTGTTGTTGAAGAGGTTGTGATTCCTGTGTAGCCAAATGTGCCAAAAATAGAAGGGAAGCATGTTTTCCAAAGGATTGTTTTCATTAAAGGGAGTGTTTCTAAGCTTATTTCAGGTTAATGGCCATTGTTGGGAAGAGAAGATGCGGTTCTGAAGCTTACTCCCTTAGAAGCCTTGGGTAGCAACTCGTGCCAGAATTGGGCTACGTTTATGCATTCAAAAAAGATGCGGTCGCTTGTTTCTTCAGTACTCTGGCAGAAGCAACATTGAGGGTTACAGTTAACACCAATTTTGTGAAGGTGGGTTCTTGTAGGTAACCTATTTTGGTCAAGAAGCCAGATGAAGTTCTTGACTTTGTTAGGAGCTTGTAGTTTCTAGATCCAACTGAAGGTCCCTTCCTCTTCATTTCCAAAGTTCTTATTGTTTTTTCTAAGGAAAGTGTAGGCAGAGCTGTTGGTGAAGGACCCACTAGGGGTCAGTCCCCAGATTAGCTTGTCTTCCTTGGTAGGGTTGGGAGGATGATGTTTTAGACGTTAATACCACACAAGAAGATAGGTTACTTTGTGTGGTACCCAATTTTCAAGTGCTGTCTCTCTAGAAGAACCTGGTTCTTCTTGGTGTTCCAACTTCTACTGTTGCAAAATAATAAAAGCAGTAAAGTAAACACAGATATTTTTACGTGGAAAATAACTGGCTCAAAAGGTGAAAAAATAACGACCTACTCCTCAGTAGGATTTGCTCAAACTCTTCACTAAAACTCTGAGCCAAACGGACTTACAAAATAAACTCTTTTGTAATCCTAGAACTAACTCTAATCCCTTTGTAGTAACTAGCCCAGCTAATTTCTACAAGCTTCAAGTTAACTCTAACTTGAACAATGCGTACTATTACAATTGCTTCTATGAAAGCTGAAAAGATACAATATTAAAACTCCTACTACAACCAACTAGACTCAATGATAAACATATGGAACTGGTTCTTCTAGCTGGTCTGTAGCCTTTGTGTCGCACAATAATTCTGTTTGCAAAATATCTGGGAATTTTTCTTTCAGCTCTTGATTCACTTCTGCACTTGTGCGTTCTTGATTCAAGCAAGAATACTTCAATTATTTATAAAGTCATTTGTTGAGTTTGTCGTTCAGTTCTGGTACAATTCTACCTGGATGAACGAATTCGTATTAAACTCAACTTTCTTCCTTCGTTATTGTCCTTGCTGAATTCAACTTCTATTCTCTCATCAATTTGCAACCTTTTTGCATTAGAAGATACTCTCCTTGTTCATTGATACTTCACAATCACATTCATCTCCTATGCATATAAGGTTTGTTTGCCAACTCATCAGGTCAAGTGTGTATGCTCTGATGGACCTGGTTCAACTGGTCAGACATTTGTCAATCTTCAAGACTATGCAGTGACTTGGGTCAATAAATTCTCTCTTTTTGATGATGACAAACTCTGTGCTTCTCCCTGTATACAACTCAACCACTTTGTATGTTTTTTATGCATTTATCATAGAGAAACCGGGTTCATTAGGTTATAAATATTACTTGAAATAAAAAAGCACTTTTTTCTTCCCCCTTTTGGCATCATCGAAAAGTTTGCAAAAATGATAAACTCACCAGTGTTGTTTAACAATTACTCATGGCCATTGAGGCAATTACAGGTGCAAATATGATTAATCATCATAAGACACCAATAAATGTAAGCTATCTAAGAAATTGAGACAAGTCAATAACAAAACAACAAAAATTCATTGATTAGGAATGTACATCAAACACCATACAAAACAAAACAAAAAAAACCATAACCATGAGCAAAACAGAATAAAAATAATAGAAACAGAACAACTGGTCTTAAGGGGGGTTTTGGAAGCTCTAGACAGCCTAAGTATGGGAAGGTGCAGAGGAGGTTGTGGTCTTGGTTTGTAGAAGAGAAAGCATCTGATTAAGAACACCTTCGTTCTTTTCCTTTTCTTTTGCTAATTTAGCACTGAGAGCATCCCGCTCAGCTTCAACCTCAATCAAACGAGACTTCAAACGAAGGATCTCCATATCCTTCATCTCGCTTTCCTGCACCAGAGTTCTAACTTTGCTATTGACATGCTGCTTCCTAGATGAACCAGGTTCATCTGCAGGAACATTGACAGTACAATCGCAAGTCAGCAAAGTATTCTTCCCAAAATAGTCCTTGGCAGTAGCCATCTCATCCTTTTTTACAGGAACATCAAAATGAGCAAGCACATTGGTTAGAATAAAGCCATATGGGATTGCATGTGCATTTGTTCCATTCACAACTCTGTCCAAGAGTTGGATGATGAAGGCTGGCCAATTTATCTGCTTTCCCCTTGATCAAGCTCAACTATGTCTAATAAAAGACTAAATGGGCGTTGCAAATATAATCCGGGGTATTATGCCCAGAGTCGATCCCACATGGAATTTACGTATCAATCAAGTCTTTAGAATACGCAACTTTTACTCAATCAATTCTCTCAAGACTTTTTAATATAAATTGGTGATGTTTTACTAATTCTACTGACAATAATAATAACTAACAATTACTAACAATGTGTTGTAAACAATTATGATAAAGGTCTAAGGTTATGGTTTCCCCCGTTGGTGAACTTCCTTCTCGGATACTTCTTATAGTTTGATTAGTTGTCTCTATCAATCATGAACACTCTATCTACCATAAATCTCTCTCAAGTAATTATGATAATTTACTAGACGCACTCTCTCAAGTTACGCTAGCTAGATTGCATTACAGTTCACTTTAGATTGCACCCGAGGTATCGTTATCTCTAATCCAACCTCTAAACCCTCGGTTATGACTTTCGTCTATACTCCGGGAGTGATGTTGTTCAAACAACTACCTAAATATGCACTCTCTCTCAAGTAGATACATAATAAATAGGAACAGCTAATTGAGGGCCCTTCAATCAACTACAACAAGAACGTAGTTGAACAAATAGAGATTAATCAACCAATCAAAACTATATTAATATCACAATAAGTTTATCCCCCAACGAGTTCCACCAAAACCCCAGATTAAAGAAATTAGCTAAACATGTTCATAAGAATCAAACCCAAAATAAGTTGCATAATTAAACCACAAAGTAATGAATAAAAGATGTAAAAATCAATGTTTTTCTTCACTTCAATGGCTTTCTCTCTCGAAATCCCTCCTTTAAGTTGTGTTTTAGGGTCTATTTATATGTTTAGGACAAACCCTAAACGTGTAGGAGACTTCTATTCCAACCGGGAAACACTTAAACTCTTCAAAACTCGGAATTGACTGGACATCGGGACCCAGGCGTTTGGGCTCAAACGCCCCCTTAAAGCCAGGGTAGGCCTGGAGTTAGGGCCCAAATGCCCCCCTAACACCAGGGTCAGCCTGGATTTAGGGGCCAAACGCCCCACTAATTCCAGGGACAGCCTGGCTTTAGGGGCCAAACGCCCGGCTAACGCCCGGGTGTTTCCTTTTCGACTCTTAAGCGTATTTTTGATGTATTTGCATCCATTTAGCTCGGTTTCCATCTCCAATTCACCTACACATGAAATAAACTCCATTATGCACATACAAAGTGTATTTTTATCATTAACGCACATAAAATGTAAGGCATATAACATGTTAAACCATGAATTCTAGCCACGCATAAATACCCCGCACTTAAACATTTGCTCGTCCTCGAGAAATCAAACTACACTCATGTACACATTTATTAAGCAAATCGCTTAACACGTTATACCAAGACTTTTTAAAACATTTCAAGCACAAAGGTGTGACATCCTCCCCTCAATAATCGAGTCACAAATACCATGCTTTAATCACAATTCACTAACTACTCTAAAATAGAGGTCAACAACATTACCTTTCCTTCATGAATCATGTGCCCTCACCAAATCAAAGAGCTAGTTCCTCACACAATAAAATTTAAGAACACTTAGGAACTCAAGATAGAAAGAATTCACTCGCTCTCAGAAATAATATTCATATGCCACAAAAGACACACCATAGGCTTGCCCGTAGTGTACTACTCTATTAATCGAGCTCATTCAGTCTAGGATCAAGTAGGACTTTATTTGGTTGTAATGTAGGCTAGGGGACGGGTAAGATACATTTGGATATAAGAGTGACTACACCTCCCTAAGCACTTTAGTACACATACTTTAGCTTTTCAACCTCACACTTATATTAAACCAACTCCACCTTCACATCAATGTTAATACCCCATACTTCTTTAAGCACAATTACATCAAGAGTCACCACATATATTTTTCTTTCACAACAATACAACTATTTATTTTCTATATATTTTTTTTTCTTTTTCTCAAGTGACTCTTACTTTTTCAAACAGTGCACCTTTCTCCGTATTTCAATTATTCCCCTCAAAAACCAACTTACCACCCCACACTTTAACTTTTTCATATTTCATCACTTTTTCAGTGCTTACGAGAGGTGACAAGGTTCAAATATATGATTGTTTCAAACAAAGGGGTATGGCTTGTAATGTGGTTGCCAAAGAAACAGGATTATAGGCTCAACGGGGTTAACTACGATACATAACAATTAGGTGGGTAAAATATATATAGCTGGCTCAACAAAGAAATGCCTATATCACTTCCAAGACTGAACAAAACTTCTATTTCGCTTTGCACACACACGAGGCAAGTTCTAGACATTAAATGCAATGCACAGAATAGCATACAAACCTCACACACACTTGGCACATAACTCACTCAGGATTGGATCTATCACGACACTCCAGTCAAAGCAGTTAAGCAAATCTTAAGAATTCCTGATTTAAGGTATTTATCCTGGAGTCAAAGAAATTGAGCCTAAGCGTCACAACCAAAGTACTGACTATTCGCAAGGCATTAGCACGTTTAGAGATATTGCTACTATTAAGCCCTTAACTATGTGATTCCTACTCTTAAAATTTAAAAACTACCTACATCGGTTCAATTAAAAACCCTTGGAAAAGAACTTTGGTCTAAAGAAAAACCAAGGTGGAATTACTACACAACTTAAAACAAAAAAATCTTTTTGGTATTTTCTCTAGACTTACTTTCTTCAAGAAAACTGTCTAGGAGATCCATCGTCAGGAAGAGTCCACATCTTTCTAATTAAATTTTTTCTGCTTTGTTCTACTTAAAAAACAAAACATACCAACAAGAAAAGCTGAAACTACTAACAAGAAAGCACACTAAATAATACATCACAACAAATATGTCCAACACCCCACACTTAAATCATGCAGTGTCCTCAGTGGATCACATATAGACAAAACAAGAAAATAAAGTAAGGTGCAAGAAACTCCCTGGTCCAAGTAGCTTCTCCATCCTTTCCATTAGTTTTGCTTCCCCTGCTCCTTCGAGCATCCAATTGAATCACTTTATGCCTCCACTTTGAACTTATGAATTGGATCCCTAGTTTTGAATCTGCTCTATGATCATGCTCCTGGGGTGGTGGAACAAATCTGCCTGGCCCAATCAAATAATGTAGTAATCTGCGCTTCTTGGCCTTTCGACGAAATGTGTACTCCCTACTTTCTGGAAAGAAGAATTCCAGAATGTAGGCATCTTGTTCTTTATCCCTCAACTCATCAGGTGGTTCGGATAACTCTATTTGCATATCATCATCCCAACACAATGTGAAAAAATGGTTGGAGTGTGTACCAACATCCTCAACACTAACGACACTAGATTCAACAAAGTATGTATCCTCGATGTCCTTGGTTAACTCTAGTATCTTTTCTACCACATCAGCATCCTCCGATTTCAGTTCCAACCTAGGTGGTTCTTCAATAGATGGCCTGGCCGGCGGGTTCTCTCTTTCCTCTACGTATAGTGACTCAAACTCGAGAGCCTTTGGCCATACCCCTTTTTGCTCAAGTGCTAACACCCAATCTGCCAGTTCTTCACCATTCATATCATCTAAATTCATCAAAAATTCATCCAAAGGGTCCCCAATAGTCAGGGATTCATCATCTTTTTCTGGGATCACATTCACAGCATCAATAAGAGAGCAGTTGGAAAACTCACTAGGTCGCCTCATAGACTTCTGCACGTTGAAAGTGATTTCTTCATCATTGAGCCTCATCTTAAGTTCACCAGTCTCACAATCGATAAGAGCTCTGCCTGTGGCCAAAAATGGCCTTCCCAAGATTATGGGAATTTCCTCATCCACTTTGCAGTCTAATATCACAAAATCAGCAAGAAATACAAACTTCCCCACTTGCACCAATGCATCATCCAGAACACCCGACGGTCTTTTCACCATCCTATCAGCAAGTTGCAGCAGCATGGAGGTGGGCCTGGCTCTACCAATCCCCAGTCTTTTATATATGGCCAGCGGCATCAGATTAATGCTGGCCCCCAAGTCACATAGAGCTTTGGTGAAAGCTAAGTTGCCAATGGTACAAGGAATTGTAAAACTCCCTGGGTCACACAACTTTTCAGCAATAAGGCGCGTCACCACCGCACTACAAGTCTGAGTAAGGGTGACAATAGCCAGATCTTGGAAGTGAACTTTTCTGGACATCAAGTCATTCATCATTTTAGCGTAACCAGGCATTTCCTTCAACGCATCAATCAATGGGATATTTACATGTATTTGCTTTAGCATGTCCAAGAACTTTTTGTACTGTTCATCCTTTTGGTATTTGGCCAGCCTCTGAGGGAATGGAGCTGGCGGTCTCTTTTTCCCAGTGATTTGGGACTTTTCTTTCTCAGCCACCACCTCAACTACCGGCTTCTGGGCTATCTCCACTTCTTTTTCAGTCTCACTCTGTGCACTGGGTTCTCCTTCAGTAGGTTGCACTGTTACCTTGGTCAAGTTTGTTGAATCATCAAGTTCAATCGGCATGGGTACCAGTGTCTCGGCCTGTCTGCTTTCAAGATTTCTCTCCACTTCCAAGTTTAATTCTCTGCCACTGCGGAGAGTCACTGCAATCAGTTGCCTTGGGCCCTAGTCCATAGGATTTACCTGAGTATCTGCAGGTAAAGTTCCAGGAGGACGATTGTTCACTGCCATAGATATCTGGCCCAACTGTACTTCAATATTTTTAATAGCTGCATCATGTACATCTACTCTCTCACTGATTTTGGCATTTGACCCAATAACCTGCTGCATCATAGCTTCTAACCTGGAAAACCCATCTTCTTGCTTTCCCCCCTGTTGATGCTGAGGAGGGTAGTATGCTTGTTGTTTATTCTGATGGTTATACCCTTGTGGTCTCTGATATGGTGCCGCATTACCTTGTTGTCCCCTGACAACCATATTTCCACTGTTCTGCTGTTGGTGGGGTGGTCTATATGGTTGAACTTGCTGACCCCAGTTCTGCCCCCCTTGTCTCTGGCTTCCATAATTCGACACATAATTCATATTTTCTGGATAAGGAGGGTGATCACATTCTGCATTCCAGTGGTTACCAAGTGGTTGACTAATGCAAGATGTGCATAAGCCCCCATTGGTTGTGTCTACGATGTGTACCTACTGCTTTTGTCCTGATTCTTCCACCTTCTTACTTAGTATGCTCATCTGTGTTATCAAGGTGGCCACGTTCTCTGCAATAGTATTGGATGGATGGAATGGCACTGAGTGAAATACAGGAGTAATGGGTGCATTCCTTGTTGTCCATCCTGAATTTTGTGCCATTTTATCAAGTAAGAT
>ML384984.1:47023-65287 GCA_005239525.1 Nicotiana knightiana
AATCTGTTATGATGTTCTCAAGAGGGTGAGAACTCTGATATCTGTGTGGTTTGAGTACCAGCTGTTCATTCCTAGACAATTCCATGGTGTCTTGTTGCTGAGGAGCAGGATCAGGGCCAGGTTGCATATGTTGAATTCCCCCTATCATGTTGCTCGGGGTAGTTGAACCTGGTCCATCACCTATTTTACCTTCCATGTTTGCTTCAATGTGATCACTGCTTCTCACCAATCCAAGATCCTCATCTTCAGGTTCCTGTCTCTCAGCAAGACTGTTAGTTTCATCAAAGACAACATGTATACTTTCTTCTACACATATAGTTCTTTTATTATACACTTTATAAGCTTTGCTATGTGATGAATATCCCAAGAATACTCCCTCATCACTTCTGGGGTCAAATTTTCCTAGGGAATCTTTGCCATTATTATGTACAAAACACTTGCATCCAAAAGCCCTAAAGTGGGATATGTTGGGCTTTCTCCCTTTAAGTAATTCATAGGGAGTTTTCTCTACCAGAGGTCTGGTCATGCATCTATTGATTATGTAACAAGCAGTGTTTATTGCTTCAGCCCAGAAGCTGTGAGGTAGTTTGCTAGATAGAAGCATGGTTCTTGCCATGTCTTCAAGAGTTCTGTTTTTCCTTTCAACAACCCCATTTTGCTGTGGGGTTCTAGGAGCAGAAAAGTTATGATTAACACCATGTTCATCACAGAACTCAGCAAACTTAGCATTCTCAAATTCAGTACCATGGTCAGATCTTATTGATGCTAGTTGATGTCCTAATTGATTTTGAGTTTTCTTGACAAATGAGGTGAACATATCAAATGCTTCATCCTTAGATGCCAGGAATAAGGTCCAAGTGAACCTTGAATAATCATCAACTAGTACCATCACATATCTATTACCACCTCTACTCAGAGTTCTCATAGGACCACACAGATCCATATGAACCAGTTCCAATGTCCTGGTGGTACTGACTATTTTCTTACTTTTGAAAGAGGACCTTACCTGCTTCCCCTTGGAACATGCCTCACAAACTTTGTCCTCCTTGAACTTAATGTTATGAAGTCCTACCAGTAAGTCCTTAGAGACTAGTTTGTTAAGCCGAGTCAGACTCGCATGACCAAGTCGTTTGTGCCATAGGAGGGGGTCACTGTCCAACACACTTAGGCAAGTGAGTTCATTTTCAGACAATGTGGACAAGTCTATGACATAGATGTTATTCATTCTTTTTCCCTGCAAAACAATCTTGTCAGTAAGCAGGTTAATCACAAAACATTTTGTGGAAGTAAAAGCAACCAGGTTACCTCTGTCACACAGTTGTGATACACTGATCAGGCTATATTTCAAGCCATCTATTAGATACACATGTTCAATGGATCATGTGTCATCTTTACCTACCTTACCAACCCCAATAATTTCACCTTTCTTTCCGTTTACAAAGGAGACATTTCCTCCTTTTAGACTTTCAAGTGAAAGGAATTGTTCCATGTTCCATGTTCCCAGTCATATGCTTTGAGCATCCACTATCCAAATACCAAATTTGGCTACCTCCTTTCACTTGAACCTACAAAAGAATCAGGGGTTAGTTTTAAGAACCCAAACTAGTTTGGGTCCTTTTCTATGAGAGAATGGATGAATCAAATTTTTTCTGGCCCAATTTGGTCGCCAGTTTTTCCTTTTTACAAACATCTCATTTTTTTGACTAGCCTGCTCTTTTGCAGTACACTCATATTTGTAGTGCTCAGTCTGACCAAAATGGGTGCAGATTTTATTCTCAGGGAGAGTGAGATACTTGCTTTTGGAATCCCACTTGGGCAATTGACTTACAAAGCCAATCCCTCTCCGGTTGCTACTATGATTCTCTTGAAGCCATATCAGGGCATCAGAGGATTTATTCCATTTACAAGTTCGATCTAATTCATGTTTGACTTTGCCAAGTTCTTCATTAAGAGTTCTTATCTGTTCATCCTTGGCATACATCTTATCTTTTAGTTTTCCCACGTTTTCTTCTAACATGATATGAGAATGATCAACAACCTTTTTACCGGATCCTAGTTTTAGCTTTAAGTTTTCAGATTTTAGTTCTAGAATCTCAGTTTCAAGTGGATGAACCTAGTTCAACAAGACATTGTATTTCTTTTCAGATTCACTGACTCTAAATTCCAGGTTCATGCACTTTGCTTTTATCATTTCACATTCTTTAGAAAGTTGATCTTTCTCTTTGGTTGTTTCCTCAGAATCATCTATGAAATCAAGTAGCAACTCAGAGAGTTTTTCCTTAGATAGGAACTTTACTTTGTTTTTAAGATGGGAGATACTTACCTCTGGTTCTTCATGTGATTCCTCATCAGATTCTCCAATTCCCATGAGCGCCTGATCTTCAGTCTCCCCATCTTCTGATTCCTCATCTGAACTCCCCCCCAAGCAGCAACCATAGCCTTTGTTGTGGTTTTCTTGGATTGGACCTCTTCCTTCTTCCTGTTCCTTCTTTCATATCTCTCCTTTTTCCATTCTACTTCCCACTAAGTACAGTTTTTGATGAGATGGTCAGTCTTACCACATTTGTAGCATCCCTCGTTGGTTGGCCTTTCTGGAGCTTTTGCTTTGTTGTAGTTTCCTCCTCTAGAGATGCCCTTCTTCCTCATGAGAAAGTTTCTGAATTCCTTGGTGATCATGGCCATCTCATCATCCTCCAGATTTTCTCCCTCAGTGATTTTTAGTGCTAGACTCCTCTCCTTCTTTGGACCATCCATCTTCATTGTCTGCCTTCTGAGTTCATAGGCAGTGAGGTTTCTAATCAGCTCATCCAATCACAGGGTTGCCATATTTTTGGATTCTTGGATAGCAATGATTTTTTTTCCCAGGAAATAGGCAAGACCCTTGTCATAATCTTCTCAACCATGTCCTCTTAAAGAATGACTCTTCCAAGAGATTTCAGTTCATTAGTCAAGGTTGTGAACCTTGTGTACATCTCTTGGATAGTCTCTCCTTCTTTCATAGTGAAGTTTTCATACTGAGAGTATAGTAGAGTACCTCTTGACCTTTTTACCTGAGGTGTTACTTCATGGGCTACTTGCAAGGTATCCCAGATTTCTTTGGCAGTGGTGCAACTTTAGATTCTACTGTACTCGTCTGGACCTAGTCCACAAACTAGCCACTTTTTGTCCTTTTCGTTCTTCTCCCATTTCTTCAGATCCTCAGCAGTGCATTCAGCTCTAGTCTTTGGTACATCTATACCTTCAGCAGTCTTCATCATGGTAGCTAGAGGACCATCAGTGACTATGTCCCAGAGTTCATAGTCTTCTCCAATCAGGTGGTCCTTCATCCTGTTTTTCCACCAAGAGTAATACTGGCCATTGAAGAGTGGTGGCCTTGCAGTTGATTGACCTTCCCAATTTCCAGGTGGTGCACTCATCTTGATATTCTCCAAGGTGTTGGACTTTCAAGGATACCCTGCTCTAATACCAATTGATGTTTTAGACGTTAATACCACAAAAGAAGATAGATTACTTTGTGTGGTACCCAATTTTTGAGTGCTGTCTCTCTAGAAGAACCTGGTTCTTCTTGGTGTTCCAACTTCTACTGTTGCGGAATAATAAAAGCAGTAAAGTAAAAACACAGATATTTTTACGTGGAAAACACCTGGCTCAAAAGGTGAAAAAATCACGGCCTACTCCTCAGTAGGATTTTCTCAAACTCTTCACTAAAACTCTGAGCCAAACGGACTTTCAAAATAAACTCTTTTGTAATCCTAGGACTAACTCTAATCCCTTTGTAGTAACTAGCCCTTAACTAATTTCTACAAGCTTCAAGTTAACTCTAACTTGATCAATGCGTACCTATTACAATTACCTCTATGAAAGCTAAAAAGATACAATATTAAAACTCCTACTACAACCAACTAGACTCAATGATAAAAATATGGAACTGGTTCTTCTAGCTGGTCTGTAGCCTTTGTGTTGCACAATAATTCTGTTTGCAAAATATCTGGAAATTTTGCTTTCAGCTCTTGATTCACTTCTGCACCTGTGCGTTCTTGATTCAAGCAAGAATACTTCAATTATTTATAAAGGCAGTTGTTGTGTTTGTCGTTCAGTTCTGGTAAAATTCTACCTGGATGAACGAATTCGTATTAAACTCAACTTCCTTGCGTCGTTACTGTCCTTGCTAAATTTAACTTCTATTCTCTCATCAATTTGCAACCTTTTCGCATTAGAAGATACTCTCCTTGTTCATTGATACTTCACAATCGCATTCATCTCCTATGCATATAAGGTTTGTGTGCCAACTCGTCAGGTCAAGTGTGTATGCTCTGATGGACCTAGTTAAACTGGTCAGACATTTGTCAATCTTCAAAACTATGCAGTGACTTGGGTCAACAGAGGAATAAAGACAGAATTGATCATGTTAGAGATACTGGTAGCCAGATCCATAGATATGGAAGAGAGGTCCCAGCTCCCTGAGTTGTAGACAGTGTCTACTTTGACAGTTATGTCATTTGGGGTAAGGGGCCTTCTATCATATCCCTAATGGCAGGCTGATTCGGGGTCCAAAAATCATTCAGGAAACTTACCCTGTTACCCTTGTTGACCTATCTGCTGGCCTTTCTGCATGTATCCCAACCCTTAAGGATACATTTCCACGTCGGAGATTTAGTGGTTCTGGGGGTATGGTTCTAATTAGAGTGCTTATAAATAAGAACTCTAGCCCATAGGCTCGAGGTGTTGTGATAGATCCTCCAGGTCAGATTTGCATGGGCTGCTTTGTTCTACAATTCTGCTTTTTGGAGCTCTATCCCCCCATTGGCCTTCTTTTTGGTGACCCTATCCCAATTAACCAGGTGTATTTTTGTCCTACTTGGGGTAGTACCCTAAATGAAATTTCTCTGAATTCTATCAATTTTCTTGGTGATTTTTGTGGGCAACTTAATATTTGCATGACATGGTTAGGGATACTATTAATGACTTAGCTAGAATGGTCCTACCGGTCATGTTTAGACAATTTGTTTTCCACCCAGCCAACTTTGATTGCACACTGTCTATGATGAATTGAAAGTCAGAGCTACTGGGTCTCTTATGGAACATAGGAAAACCAAGGTATTTAACAAAGGAGGTGGTAGCTTGGATTGATAGTGCATTAGTGAGATATTCCTTGGTGTCCTGGGTAGTTAGAGGAGAAGAGTACTCTGGACTTGGTGATGTTGATTTTTTTACCAGAGTTCTCATTGAAGGACTGTAGGATAGAATATATGGTGGTGCAATTCCTATTGTTGCCTTCGTAAACAGAGTAAGGTCATCGGCAAAGAAGAGGTGGGAGATTTTTGGGCCAGATATGTCAATACTTATGGGCTGCCAATGGTTGTCCAACACAGCCTCGTCAATTGATCTAGAGAGTCATTCCATAAACAAGATGAAAAGGTAGGGAGATATGGGGTCCCCTTGTCTAATGCCCCTGGAGGACTTGAAAGCTTCAATTTTACCTCCATTTACTAAGATTGAGATGCTGGAAGAGTTGATGCAAGACATAATTAACTTGATCAGTCTAGGGGGAAAGTTGAAAGCATAGAGGGTGGCCCTGATGATGGACTATTCTAACCTGTCAAAGGCTTTTTCTATGTCAATTTTGAGGATCATGTGAGTCTGTTTCCCTTTCATTTTCCTAAAGTGTGTAATGTACTCTTGCACAATGATAGCATTGTCATAAGCTCTCCTATTTGAAAGGAAACTGGCTTGGCTAGGGCCAATTATGTCAGGAAGCATTGGCTTGATTCTGTTGACAATGATCTTAGTGATGGACTTGTAGATTGTGTTACAAAGTCCAATTAGTATGAAGTTTTTAACCATGGAATCTTGGGGGTACTTTGGAATGAGACATAGAAGATTTTGGTTCATGGTCTCATCCATGGAATTAGTAGTGAAGCATTGTTTGTAGAAGTCAGTTACAGAATTACCTACAATGCTCCATTACTTCTGGTAGAAAAAGGGGTGGAGGCCATTAGGTCCAGGATCCTTGAAGGGCTTGAAGGAGAACATGGCCATTTTTATTTCTCCCATTTCAAGGGGCCTATCCAGTCTATCCCTTTGGGAGTCAGATAGGGTATGGTTCATGGATAGATGGTTGGTGGTGGAGATGGGATCTTGTGAGTGAGAGGAGGTATAAAGGTTTTTGAAGAAGGACAAGATTTATCTCTTGATGTCTCCTTGATCATAGAGCCAGTTTCCACTCTCTTCTTTGAGTGAGAGGATTTTGTTTCTTCTTCTTCTATTGAGAGTGGTAGAGCGGAAGAATCTAGTGTTGGCATCCCCATGATTGAGCTAGTTAATCCTAGATTTGAGCTTCCAAAAATCCTCCTTATTTTTGAGGATGGAATCTAGCTCATAGGTCAGGTTGTTTTCTAGGTTTAACAAGAAGCTGTTGAACTGGTAATTAAGAGATTCTTGGATTCCTACAATTCTGGCTAAGATGCTTCTTTTTCTGTGGATTATATTGCCAAAAATGTTCCTGTCCCACTGGGTCACAATCCTCTTAAAGGACTTAGTGGATTGGATTAGGGTGGAATGGAAGGGGGGGGGAGCCTCATTGATGATGCTGGGAAAGGTTTGGTGGCTAGTCCACATTGATTCAAACCTAAAAGATTTGTTGGCATTATTGAGAGGATCCCTTTTTAGAGATACTTGGATGGGGCAGTGATCAGAGTGGGTCCTAGGAAGGTGTATCACAGTAGCCTTAGGGTACTGGGCAATCCAAACCTCATTGACAAAAGACCTACCAATTATTTCAAGGATCAGACAAGTCCTATTCTTGTATCTTTTATTTGTCCAGGTGAATTTACTGCCTTTGAAGCCTAAGTCTACAACTTTGCATTCATTAAGGCAGTTCCAAAATAAGTTACTGCGCCTAGGGTTTATTGGGTTGCCCCCAAATTTATCCCTAGCTCTCAGGACTTCATGGAAGTCCGCTCCTACAAACCAGTTGTTTATGGATGTTTTGGAGATAGTAACTAAACTCTCCCAGAGAAGCTTCCTGTTATCTAAAATATTACTAGCATAGATGGCAGTAAATAACCAATGAGTGTGGTTAGGGAGTACCTTAACCATGGCATAGATACCCTGAGGGGTGGTGGAGACCTCTTCCACACTCACACTGTCTTCTTTCCATATTAGCACTATCCCCTCCAGATAGACCAATAACTGGAGATTGGATTATCAGGTGAAACTGCAGCTCCTCTGCCAGTTTTTTGTGATCAGCCATCTTGGTCTCTAGCAGAACCTACATAGCTGGCTTGTGGAGCTGGACCATATCCATGCAGTGCCTCTTTAACTCAGCTCTGTTACCACCCCTAACATTCTATATGATGTAGTTCATTAGGGGGGTTGGGTACTGGCTTTCCCGAGGCTTCTCCATTCTCTGTGAAGTCCTCTTTGGAGTCTTTTGGGTCTTTCTCTTCATGCTGAGGACTGGAGTCAGGTTGAGCAGCGGCTTGGTCACTCTTTGAGAGTGGTGAGACACTAGGCTCACTCCACATTTGGTCATCGTTCTTGGGCACATCACCATCGGTACTTCACTAGTCTCTACACTGAACTCTATCGCCCTGATTGAGTCTAGTAGTAGAGAGTCTGTGCGAAGGGGACCATAGGTTGTTTCTTCCATTTCTGGTGGGCTTTTCCTTTTCAGAAGATTTAGGTCTTTGTTGATTTCCCTTGTGATATTTCCTAGTTGTGGGGACGATCTCTTCTCTGATTGAGTAGAAAATGATGGGGCCTGGTGGATTTCTGGTTCTATGGTCACAAAGACCGACAATGCGGCTGGATCCTCCATTGCCGGATTTGGGAAGAATGGTATTGATTGGAAGGATTGGGACATTAGTTTGTTGAGCAGAGGTGGATCTACGTGGTTTTCATGTTGTCGTTGTTCGCCATCGTCTGCCATAGGCATGGACCATAGGCAGTCAAGGCCCTGTTCAGAGCTTCCAATGTTACCCTCGCCAGATGTGCCGGATTCTGGACAATCAAGGTCACTGGTTGAATTCCTAGAGTGAAATTGTAGTCTAATCCCTGTCCTTGTAACGCTATCTCCAGCAAGGATGTTGATAAGTGGTCCGGTGGTAGTGGCAGCAAGGTCACAATGGTGGGTGGCGTTTGTTTTTTTTCTTTCTATTTTTGTGCTTTTTGATTTGCTACTTTGGGTAATGGGGGGGATTATGTTAATGGGTTGCTTCATAATTGCGCCTTTTGGTGTCAAATCTTGGTCAGTGGAAGAGGCATCAATTATCGTATCTGGGGAGAGGGATTTGGAATTAATGTGGTATCTTCTGGAATGGATGGCGAGTGTCTTTTCACTTGAGGTTGAGTGGGTTTTCAGATGAGGCACTCGAGTGTTCATGGGGTGTGTTGATTTTTCCTCATTAGAGGATTTCTCTGAGAGAGGGGTAGGGGACTCGTAGGTGTTTGGGTATGGGTGATTATTTGGGCTGGGAGTCTCCAATTGGGTCTGGTCCCTAATTGGTTGATCATGGTCGTCCCCGATGTTGACTTCCTTTGCTCCAGGAATCGGGCCAAGAGCGGAGGCCTCATTGAGGGTGCTGATGTCAGTCTCCTCGGGCCCCATGCCAGCCTTGCGTTTGGCGTTATGTTTGGGTTGGGGCCTCTTGGATGGTGTTGCAGGGGAGTGGGGGATGGGGTTTTATTTATTTGTTGGGCCGTTGGGCCTGTTGAAATTTTTTTATTTGGGATTGTTTGCCTTAGAATTGTATTCCACAGTTTTAGTTTGTTGGAACTTACATGAGTTTGCGTCAAACATGTTTACCTGGATCCGTTGTGCTTATGATGCATGGTGTTGGTTGTTTGCGGATCCATTGTTCCTATCTTTTACTTTCTATTGATCCGATTTTTTTCTTCTTGGGAAGGTTACTGTCTTCCATTCATTCTCCTCATCTTGTTTCGTGTTTTTTCTGAGATTTTTGGAGCTTCTTGTGGCGTGGCTGATTTCATTTTTTTGTAGTTACAATTTCTTGATATGTGGCCAATTCGTCCACACGTTGTACAGAGTATGCCTTCTGCCTCATAAATCACTGTTTTCTTATGGTCTCAAATTATTACCGAAGTTTCTACTGGGGATTCTATAGGAACTTCAATGCATATGCGTGCGTATCTTCCCCTCAAAGTGGAGGAGGTTCATGAGTCAATTTTTAGTAGTCTGCCTAGTTTCTTGCCAACTTTATCTAATATTTCTTTGTCATAGAACTCTGTTGGAAGTTGTGGGAGACGAATCCAAATGGCTGTAGTAGGGAGGTTGGCTTCTTGTGGAACAAATTTTGGTTCCCATTTTCGAACTGAAAGGAAGTTCCCAGAGACAAACCATGGTCCTAGATGTAGTGCTTTGGTCATATTTTCTTCTAGACTAAATTTGACGATGAATAAATCTCATCCTAGGTCAATCAAGATTAACTGTTCAGATGGTTTTCATAAGTCAATTAGTTTAGAGCGAAGATATTGATGTGTCATTCTACGTCCAAAACCCATTATGATTATAGAGAAACGCCATGGAAAGTAAAGGTGTTTCCTGTCATCTTGGGAAAGGGGAATTGAGCCTTCAATGTTTTTCCCCTTATCATCTTTGATGATTGTAGAGGCATCTTCCACGTAGTAATCATTTTGGTGAATTTTCGATTTATTGAGCAGCATTTCCTTATAGGAATGTGGTGTTGTTTCTTCCACGTCCATATGATTGTTTTTATCCGGTGGTTTCGGTGGTATGAATGGTGTAATGATGGTTGTATTCATGGGAGTAGGTCTTAGAGAGAAGGTAGAGTTTCTCTCACTATATTGGTTCAGTAGGATCTAGTGGGGATTTTAGTTAAATAGAACATATCATTATTTAAGTGTCATATTAATTTTTATATTTAATTATTTAATTCGGTTAACCTTTAAAGTGTACATCAACGAAAAGTTACTGTCAGACAACTAAAAAAATAACTAATATGTGCTAATAGAAAATTCCCTCATAAGAATATTTTAATAGATCATATGTTTGTAAATTTTTTTAATTTCTATTAAACATACATTTACTTATAAAAAGTTTAACAAAGTAAGATTGACATATTATTCATGTAACAAAAAACAGAAAAACCCGAAAATCCGATAAAATCGAACCTATCCAAATCGATATAATTGGTTTGGTTTGGTTTTAATAAAAACCGAACCAACCCGGTCCATGTACACCTCTAGATGTGTTACGACCCAAAACAAACCCAACGTGATGACGCCTATCATAGTACAAGGCAAGCCTACTACTCATACGTCTCCAATACTTTAAAACTTTGAAAGATACGAAAACAACTTAAATTAAGGAAAATCTTTTTAAAACATGATACGAAGTCATAACTTAATACATAATCTCTCCCAACATCGGGGTGTCACCGAGTACATGAGCATCTACATAAAGACATATTCTGGTAAACCGTCTAGAGAATGAAACTGAAATAAATAACATGAAAGATAAAGGATGAGAGTCAAGGTCTGCGAATGCCTAGCAGCTACCTCGATGATATCTAAATGTCCGAACTCCGCAATCAACGACCTCTGTGCCCGGAAATGCCTGAATCTGCACACAAAGTGCAGGGTGTAGTGTGAGTACAACCAACTCAGTAAGTAAGAAGACTAACTATTAGACTGAAAGTAGTGACGAGCTCATTAGGTACATTTCGATATAGAATTTATAGTACATAAATGTAGGCATGCTTTCAAGTTCAACAGATAAGCCAATACAAGAAAAATAGATCAACTCAGAATGATATGAGGAATGTGACATCTCTATATCTACATGCCAATGTGCATTCTGTATGGGATGCACTACAATGGAAGTCTCGTGAACTCACACTATCAAAATACTCAATCACTCAGTACTGTATATGGCTAATCCAGCTCAGGGGAGATCCATCCCTTAATTTAAAGATCAACTGACAGTCAGTCACTCAGTAATATATATGGCTAGTGCAGCCCAGGGAAGATCCATCCCTCAATATAAATAATTAGGGAAGATCCATTCCTCAATATAATATCAACTGCGCTCGCTGTGGGTGTGCAAACTCCGGAGGGTCTCCTTCAGCCCAAGCATTATAAGGAGCCAAATCCGGCATAAATCAATAAAATATGCTACGACATGTATCCCGATCCAATGAATATCACTCAATCAGGAACTCGCCTCACTCATTCATTAAACTCTCCAGTCTCTCGGGCTCACAACGTCATGAAAACTAGCCCGAGATGATATGATGTATCAATGAATGGCAACAAAGACTGAGGTATAATATGCAATGATAGATGTGACTGAGTTCATAATTATAAATTAAACAAGTAATTCAACATCAACACGACCTCTGTGGGTCCCAAAATTCCGGCACCTGGCCTAAGTATGATTTAACAAGAGTCTCAGCTCAATTTCTCTAACATGTAGAGGGTATGTGGGTATTGACACGATTATTTGATTATGAAGCTACACAGGAACAATTAAATCACAATTTCTATGTTTCATGCCCACACGCCCGTCACCTAGAATGTGTGTCACCTCCATACCAATCATATAACACAAAATTCAGGGATTTATACCCTCAGAACCAAGTTTAGAAGTGTTACTTACCTCAAACTGTGCAAATCTCTAATCCAACACGTCCTTGCCTCGCGAATCAACCTCCAAATGCCTCGAATCTAGCCACAAACAGGTCGATACAGCCAACACGGGCTAAAGGAATTCATTCCATATGTAAACACAAAGCTATTAATCAAAATCAAAAAGTCGACTCAAAAGCTGGCCCCTAGGCCCATATCTTGAAATCCGATAAAAGTCATAAAATCCGAAAGCCCATTCAACTGCGAGTCTAACCATACCAAATTTACAAAAATCCAACACCAAATAATCACTCAAATCCCCAAATTAAACTCTCGAAATCCCTAGCCTCAAATTCCTAATTTACACCTCAAAAACACGTAATCTAGTGGGAATACTCAATGATAATTAATTATTATTATTGACTAAAAATACTCATAAGTGACTTACCTCAAGAATCCCATCGAAATGCGTCTCAAAAATCGACTAATCCCGAGCTTGAAATGTTCAAAATGAAGAAAAAACTCGAAAACCCACGAATTTAAACACTGCCCAGTGCTTTCGCACATGTGGCTCATTTAGTCGCACCTGCGTTCACGCAGGTACGAGAAATCTCTCGCTTCTTTCGTTTGCCAAGGACCCACTACCTCCACTTCTGCGATCGAGCTTCCGCTTCTGTGGACTCGCTTCAGCGAGAAGCAGTCTGCTTCTGCGGACACTTGTGCTCCTGCGGCCCCTTCGTCCGTATCTGCGGTTACTCAGATGCAGAATTTCCCTCGCACTAGCAATCGCTGCCGCACTCTGCCCTTTCAGCTTTTACGCTTCCATGCTCGCTTCAGCGAGCTCGCACCTGCGATCAAAATCCGTAGGTATGATTACACCAGCAGACTCCCCAGCTTCAGCAATGCACTAAGTCTCATTTTTGATCCGTTAACCATCTGAAATCAACCCGCGGCCCCCAGAACCTCAATCAAACACACGAACAAGTCCTAAAACACGATACGGACTTAGTCGAGCTCTCAAATCACATGGAATAACAGCTAAAACATGAATCACACCCCAATTCAAGCCTAATGAAAACTAAGGAATTCCAAATTCTACAAACAACGCCGAAATCTATCAAATCACGTACGATTGACCTCAAATATTTCACACAAGTCACACACGACACCATAGAACTAGCCCAATTCCCAGAAGCCCAATCCGATCCCGATAACCATAAAGTCCCCTCTCGTTCAAACTTCTAAATTTCCAACTTTCACCATTTCAAGCCTAATTCAACTGTAGACCTCCAAATCACAATCCGGACACGCTCCTAAGTCCAAAATCACCCAATGCTGCTAACAGAGCCATCAAAACTCCATTCCAGAGTCGTTTAAGTCAACATCCGGTCAACATTTTCAACTTAAGCTTCTAACCTTGAGACTAAGTGTCTCAACCCATTACGAAACCTTCCCGAACCTGAACCAACTACCCCAAAAAGTCACACTATAGCTATAAAGCACAAAATTTAGCAATAAATGGGGGGAACGGAGATACATCTCTCAAAACGATAGGCCGGGTCGTTACAAGGTAGAACTATACATATTTGATGCGTGATAGCGCTTTTCCTTATCATCGAGCATTTTCTAACTTCAAGATACTTCGACAAAGATTTTACATGTTGCCCTTCAAGTCAGGATTGGGTTAAAGCTGAAATAATTGCTAAGTTTTTAAGGCCTTTTTATGAAATCACTACACTATTTTTTGGGAGCCATTATCCTACCGCCAATTTATATTTTCATAAAGTTTGGAAAATTCATATGTTGATGATAGGTAGTGAGGATCCTGATATTAAGGCGATGGTTATGGAAATGGAGAAGAAGTTTTTAAAATATTGGCAAGACGACTGCAGTCCAATTGCTTCTATGGCGGTCGCCCTTTATCCTCGATATAAGTTAAAATTGATAAATATTTGCTTCTCAAAACTTGATTCTTTGAATTGCAATAAAAAATTTTGGGTTTTTGAGGATAATGCGCATAGGTTGTTTAATAATACATGACAATATCCGATGTTGGAATTGTTGGAAGTAGTAGTCATGGATGTTATATGAAATAATTAACGAAAAGGATGAATTTGACATGTTTGAAAGTCCATCTGAGTATAGTTTAGAAAAGACACTGCTTGATTTATACTTGGAAGAGCATGTATTAGTTTGCAAATGAAATGAAAATTTAGGCGTGCTTACATTTTGGAAAGCTAATAGGAGTAAGTATCATGAACTCTCATTGATGGATCGTGACCTGTTAAGTATACCTATCAGCATACCTGAATCAGAGTAAGCTTTTAGTGTTGGTGGTCGAGTTATTGGCAAATTCCAAAGTTCTATTCTAATAGAGAATGCACAAGCTAAGTTGTGTTCTAGAGATTAAATTTATAGGCATCAAGTTACATTATAATTAGTATCATGTGTATTTTCTTTTATGAACTTTCTTGTAGTTTGACAATTTTTTAAATTTTCTTATTTTTAGCTTGTGATGATTCTGAAGAGGAGGACATTGCAATAGATCTGGAGAAAATTGTCGCTACACTTTCAAAAAGTTTGAATCTTGGTATGATTCAATATTTTTTAATTGATTGTATATTAAGTTCTCCATTTATGTACACCTTCCAAAATTGTGATTTCTCATTTTACTTCTGGTGTGTGATGCTTTTTCAGGATAACTTTGGTTCTAGAAAAAGGAAAAGGAAAAGTTTGTGTTGAAGAAGATGTTGACTTGAATCTTTACTTATTAGCTGTCAGCTTATAGTGAGAATGTGTAAATTTCTGTAGTGAACTTTATGTAACGACCCAATCGATCGTTTTACTTTCTAGATCCCCATTCCCCTAATTAAGGTTTCCCGTATGTGCTTTTACTATTTTATGACTTGCGGGGATGTTAAGTTCGGGCTTGGAAGGGTTCGGGTCGAAATTGGAACACTTAGTTCGTTAATATTTGCTTAAAAGGGTTAAGTTTGACTTGGGTCATTATTTGTAGTAAACGACCTTGGAACTAGGATTTGACGGTCCCAATAGGTTTGGATGATGATTTTAGACTTGGGCGTATGTTCGGATCGGGTTTTTGATGACCTTGGAGCATTTCGGCGCATAAAGTTGAAAGTCGGCGCATTGAAGGACTTAAATTTTTCTAAATTTTATTTTAAGTAGGACTTGGTGTTATCGAGTTCCCATTGGTATCTTAAGCCATGGAATAGTTCCATATGGTGATTTAAGACTTGTACGCAAAATTTGGTGTCATTCCGAGTAGTTTAAGTATGATTCGACACGTTCGGAGTAAGTTGGAAGAACTTGAAGTTCATAAGTTGATTCTATTTGGTTTTGGGTTGTGATTCTTAGCATTGTTGTTGTTTTTTGTGTTTCGAGAGGTCGAGCAGGTCCATGTTTACAAACTTGTTGGTATGCTCGGACGGGGTTCCGGGGGCCTCGGGTGAAATTCGGATTGAAAATGAATTGGAACCTTGAAATTTGGGAGTGTTGTTGCCGTTGAACCTGGTATTTTCACACATGAAAATGGAATGGACATAGTTGCGGTTGGTTCATCATGGGTTTGAGGCTGGTAGAGAGGTCCAGGGAGCGCGTGTGTGAGGAAAGTTCCGCACCTGCGAGGTCGCGAAGGCGGAGCATGGCCGCCGATGCGGAAATGGCTAAGGTAGCATTGGGTCGTAGAAGTAGACTTGGTCCGCTGGCGCGTGCCCGTAGGAGCGGGGAAAATCCACAAAAGCGGACGGGGGCCAATGTGGGAAAGGTCGCAAGTGCACGGGCGAGCCACAGAAGTGAGCTCGCAGGTGCGCGGGCGAGCCACATAAGTGAGCTCGCAGGTGCGGTTCCCTTCCGCAGGTGCGCCCAGTGTCAGGTTATGTGTGTTCCGCAGAAGCGGTACCTTTCCCACAGAAGCAGCATTGCGGGTGCAACCATAAGTCCACAGAAGTGAAAATCGCTGGAGACAGTGAGGGCTTTTAAAGTCGGGACTTAGTCAATTTTAGCTCATTTCTTTCATCTCTTAGGCGATTTTGGAGCTCTTTGAAGAGGGGTTTTCACCTAGCACTTTGAGGTAAGTAATTTCTATATGAGATGAGTTTAATACCCGTATTTAGGGTAGATTCTTGGCATATAAAGTGTAGAAATTGTAGGTTTAGTTGAAAAGCCTAGATTTTGATAAAAATGGGATTTAACCACGAAAATGGTTATGGAATTGGGTGAACATTATATATTTGAGTTTGTGAGCTTATGGGTAACAATTATCTTCGAAAATTTCTAGAATCCGGGCACGTGGGCCTGGGAGTTAATTCTAAGAATCTTCAAATTTGGCTTGGGTAACGTCACGACCCAAACAATCCCTCTGAAACACGTCATGATGGCACTTAGTCTCTACGACTAGGTAAGCCTAATAATTTACAGAAAAAACCAATAACGGAAGCGAAGCTTAACTTCTAACTGCAATAGATATTGAATAATCAAAAATGATGTCGCTCGGCATGTACAATAACTAAAACACTAACTTACACATCTTTCCCAAAACCCGAAATATCATGAGTCACAAGATACATAAAGGAAATAATATCTCTATACACCGGAGTCTAGTAAAAACAAATACATAAAGTGTTTGACACGGGGAAGAGTAGAAGGGGACTCCGAGGTCTCCAAAAGTTGTCTCGACCTCACTGGTAATGCGGCTGATGAAGAGCACCTGAATATGCAGACAAAACATGTGCAGAAGAGTAGCATGAGTACACCACAATTGGTACCCAGTAAGTGCCGAGCCTAACCTCGGTCGAGTAGTGACGAGGTCAGGTCAGGACCACTGGTATATAATAAACACAGTAGAAGAATCAAGATAAATCAATTGGTAGCAATGCTCCTCCCACGAATATCCAACTTTGAATGGTCCAAATCTTGCCAAAATCAGTTACATAACATAAATATAGCTATAGGAAACTAATCTAGTCAATGAAATCTAAGCTAAAGCGAGAAATGAGAAAATCGTCCCAAAGAAGAGCCTCCCCAGACGCACGTCTTGGAATTGGGTAAAAGTCACAAAATACGAACACCCATTCATTCACGAGTCTAACCATACAAGAATTACTCGAACCCGATCTCAAATCGCCTTCCAAAATTCGAAATTATAGCCTATGAAGTTTCTATCATTTCCCCCCAAATTTCCAACTCAAATCCCTAATTAGAAGGTGAAAATAGCAATAGATTCATGAAATATAGCCCAATCCGAGTTAGAATCACTTACACCAGCAATCTTTTCAAAGAAACCTCAAAAAATCACCTCACACTGAGCTCTCAAAGTCCCAAAATCGAAATGGGAATCAAAGCCTCGAATTGCTACTTCTGCATAGTAAACTCGCTTCTTCGAGCCTTCAACCGCACCTGCGGGAATTTCATCGCATGTGAGAAAACGACTTCAGAGGGTTGGGTCCGCATCTGCGGACAAGGGCCGCTTCTGCACTCTTTTGCTTCTTTTGTGCGTCCGCCTCGGCGGATCTATAGTTGCACCTGCGGTCCCAACTGGGCAGGTCCAAAGTCGCTTCTGCAACTCAATGGCCGCTTCTGCGGCGCGCAAGTGCGATTACACCAGGTGCAGCAAGCTTCAACCCTTCCAACACAATGCCAAAAGATCTGTTAACCACCCGAAATCAACCCGAGGCCCCCGGGACCTCAACCAAACATTCCAACAAATCCTAAACACCATAAAAACTTAGTCGAGCGCTCGAATCACGCCAAACAATGCTAAAAATACAATTCACCCTCCGATTCAAGCTTGATGAACTTGAAACTTCCAATTTTCACAACCGACGCCGAAACCTATCAAACCACGTCGAATTAACCCCAAATTTTGTACACAAGTCATATTCAACCCTACGAACCTACTCAAACTTCTAAAGTTGGAATCTGACCCCGAGATCAAAAAGTCTACTACCAGCCAAAATCTCCAAAAATTTGACTTTCGCCATTTCAAGCCTAAATGAGCTACAGAGCTCCAAAACACAATCCGGACACGCCCCTATGTCTAAAATCACCCAACAGAGCTAAAAAAACTGACAAAACTTCATTCCGAGTCATCTTCACACAATTCTGACTACAGTCAAAATCCTAAGACTTAATCTTCCGTTTAGGGACTAAGTGTCCCAAAACACTCGGAAACCACAACCAACACCTACCGGAAAGACACATATGCAGAAAAAGACACGGGGAACATGTTCTGAGGGATATTCTTGTATGAATCTTGAACCTTGAAAGTCAGTTCTGGAGAGTAATGTTGAGCATCACGAGCATTCAGTTGCGGATCAGTGTTTGACTTTTGAGCAAGCGCTGGTTGAGGAACAGTGAAAGTTGGGACAATGGGTACCGTATGTGGGTCATTTCTGAGGGGTGCGGTTGGAGGACGTGGAATGGAAGTACTGGGGATAGTGGGAAGGTTAATGCTTGGACTGAATCCAGGTTGGTACAATGGGTTACTTGTTAGGGAGATGGGCACTTGATTTGCAACTGAAACATTATCCAAAGTCCCTATGGGTAGTGGAGGCGGTGCCTGTCCATTCGCCCAAGCTTGGTACATCTCTGCCAATTGTTGCTTCAACACTCTTACTTCTTCAACCAATCCCGAACTTT
>ML384985.1:0-12319 GCA_005239525.1 Nicotiana knightiana
GTATGGCTCACTTTCTGGGCTCATGCCTTGTGTCTTGGGCTACCAAGAAACAAAATTTAGTAGTTTTGTCTACTGGTGAGACTGAATATGTGGTTGCAGCCTCCTATTGTGCTCAATTGCTATGGATCAAGCAACAACTCATGGACTTTGGTATAGATGTGGGATGCATTCCTATTTTCTGTGATAACACTAGTGCCATTAGTATGATGAAGAACTCGGTTCATCATAAGAGAACTAAGCACATAGATGTTAGGCACCATNAGAAAAAAAAACTAAAAAAAATGATTTTTTTTTGGCTAGAAACACAAAAATAGATAATCAACCAGTCTAATCATTGGTCAGCATCATGACTTTACTGTCATACTCTCTTGCCATGTATTAATATGATTCCCTGGTTGCTAATGATGTTTCTCTATCTTTGTAAATTAAGGACTTTAAACACGATGAACCTGGTTCATCTCTGCTGGTTCATCTGAATGACAAGGTACATGCTCATCTCCATACAATTATTGAACTAATTACAGTCACACATGAGCAGGATTCTATCTATATTTGGTTCATTTCAAATTCTTTGTACTAATCCCTAAATGAACTCGTTCCAAGAAGTCACATCAGTACTCAATTAGCCTAGAGGTAGGGAACTCTTAACCGTCTAATCAATGACACTCCTACAACTATTAGACTTCCACTTGAATAAATTTTCTACCCGTTGTATAATTAATAGCCATATCTTATATAAGGGTCATCATTACTTTCCTCTTCATAAAGTAACCGTCGAACCAAGTTCATTAGTCTTCAAACCCAAAACTGATCACTTTTCTTTTCTTCCTAACTACACTCGTAATCATGTCTTCACCACCATCTGCTTCTTCTTCTTCATTGCCAAATCGTGATTATGATGGAGGGCATTATGAATCAGAGTCAAATTCTCCATCTATATACAGTTCTCAATCAACAGAAAGAACCTCAATTCCTGAAAACCCTCCTATTCCTGAACCCACATCTAACCCTAACCCATCCCCTCGTGGTCGCCGTGTAAAGGTTCTTGCCATAAAATCAGTGGCTTCTAGGTCACGTGCAAGATTCTTGGAGGCAATTCTGCAGGCTGAAAAGGATAATAATACTGAATCATCAAGTGAATCTTTTAAATCAGCCAACGAGGATGAAGCACCTGGTTCATCAAATTCTGAACAAGGTAATCTTGATGCAATTTCTGAGTCTATTAATGCTGAGAACAAGTTTGTTCTGGTTGGGTCGGTAGTTGATGTTGAAGTGCCTAGTAGGCAAAGAAGATTGGAAAAAGGTAAAGTTCCTGAGGGAAAGAGATTTGGGGAGGATGGTACTACATTGACTATTTGTGGTCCCATTCCTGAGAAGGTTGGAGAAGATGTCACAGAGTTAGGGGAAGTGTAGTTGAGGAAGCAGCGACAGGTCTAGAAATCTTGAAGAAATGAGCAGATGAACTTGGTTCATCGGGGGACGAGACGTTGGCTGCAAGCTAAGGAAACTAGGGGAGTCCTATAACCCCAAGAAAATGAGGACTCAGAAGTCCAAGATGTCTACTAGTAGTGCTGTGAGAGAAGAAGAAGAACTGTTTGAGAAGGCTTTGCTAGAGAGTAAGGAAAAGAGAACTGCAAAGGGAAAGGCTAAAGTAGGAGAGCCTGTGGAGACTGTTGTGGTTGAAGATGATACGATGGACCCGGTCCATCATGAGGAGCAGATTGCTCCTATTGTGGTTGAGGCACCAAAATCAAAAAGGGTTAAGGCTTCTTCAAAGAAGTCAGCTACAGTGTCTTCCACACCTACAAGAACCGTTAAAAGGACTAGGTCCAAAGCAAGAAAAGTGAAGGTCGTTGAGAAAGATGATGATAAAGAGTGGAGTGGAGAAGATGAGGGGGAAGTTGGTGAGGTGACTGAAAGAATCACCTTGTTTGGCAAAAGAACAATTTTAAAGGGAAAATTGTTGAAGGATCTCGAGGAACCTGGGATGAGATACCTGCTGGACACACTGGATGTTCAGGGGTGGAAGAACATGGTCCTTCACATGGAAGGAAGGTTGGCTAGAGCTGAACTGGTGGAGTTCATGGGTAATGCAGTGGTCAAGGACGGTAGGGTCACTACCACAGTCAAAGGAATTCAAGTCTCCTTTGATGCTAAAGAGCTGGGAGAAATTCTGTACATTCCTGCTGAGAGCTATGAAGATTACACTAGGCAAAGATGGCTAGTTTGGATGGGATAGCCTCATCAATCAATATTACCAGATTCTTCAGTGACAATGAAAGGGAAATTTAACCCAGGCCAGTCTACAAAAGTGAAATGAAGTCAGAGCACAAGTTGCTTTTCGAGTTTGTCATCAAGTTCGTGATGCCAAGACAAGAACGAAGGCACATAGCCAACTATATGGATCTGACCTTGATGGAGTGTTTGTATAGGGAAAAGCAAATCAATCGGCCAGCCTTCATCATCCAACTCTTGGACAGAGTTGTGAATGGAGCAAAAGCACATGCAATTTCATATGGCTTTATTCTGACAGTTGTGCTTGCTCATTTTGATGTTCCTGTGAAAAAGGCTGAGATGGCTACTGCCAAGGACTATTTTTGGAAGGATACTTTGCTGACTTGAGATTATACTGTCAATCTTCCTGCAGATGAACTGGTTCATCTAAGAAGCAGCCTGTCAACAGCAAAGTCAGAACTCTGGTGCAGGAAAGCGAGATCAAGGATATGGAAATCCTTCGTTTGAAATCTCGTTTGATTGAGGTTGAAGCTGAGCGGGATGCTCTCAGGGCAGAATTAGCAAAAGAGAAGGAAAAGAACGAGGGTGTTCTTAACCAGATGCTTTCTCTTCTGCAAACCAAGACCACAACTTTCTCTGCACCTTCTCATCCTTAGGCTGTCCAGAGCTACCAAAACCCTTCTTAGACCAGTTGTTCTATTTCTGTTATTTTATTCTGTTTTGCTCATGGTTATGGCTGTTTTTGTTTTTTTTGTATGGTGTTTGATATTCGTTTCTAATCAATGAATTTTTGTTGTTTTGTTATTGACTTGTCTCAATTTCTTAGATAGCTTACATTTATTGGTTTCTTATGATGATTAATCATGTTTGCACCTGCAATTGCCTCAATGGCCATGAGTAATTGTTAACAATACTGGTGAGTTTATTATTTTGCAAACTTTTCAATGATGCCAAAAGGGGGAAGACATGTGCTTTTATATTTCAAGTGATATTTATAACCTAATGAACCTGGTTTCTCTATGATAAATGCTTAAAAACTATACAAAGTGTTTGAGTTGTATACAGGGAGAAGCACAGAGTTTGTCATCATCAAAAAAGGGGAATTTGTTGACCCAAGTCACAGCATAGTTTCGAAGATTGACAATTGTCTGACCAGTTGAACCAGGTCCATCAGAGCATGCATACTTGACCTGACGCGTTGGCACATGAACCATATATGCATTGGAGATGAATGCGATTGTGAAGTATCAATGAACAAGGAGAGTGTCTCCTAATGCGAAAAGGTTGCAAATTGATAAGAGAATAGAAGTTGAATTCAGCAGGGACGGTAACGAAGGAAGGAAGTTGATTTTAATACGAACTCGTTCTCCCAGGTAGAGTTGTACCAGAACTGAACGACAAACTCAACAACTGACTCTATAAATAATTGAAGTATTCTTGCTTGAATCAAGAACGCACAAGTGCAGAAGTGAATCAAGATCTGAAAGAAAAATTCCCAGATATTTTGCAAGCAGAATTACTGTGCGATACAAAGGCTACAGACCAGCTAGAAGAACCAGTTCCATCTGTTTGTCATTGAGTCTAGTTGGTTGTAGTAGGAGAAGTGAATCAAGATCTGTAGCTAGAGGCTAGTTACCAGGAAGGGATTAGAGTTAATCCTAGGATTACAAAAGAGTTTATTTTTTAAGTCCGTTTGGCTCAGAGTTTTAGTGAAGAGTTTGAGCAAATCCTACTGAGGAGTAGGTCGTGGTTTTTTCACCTTTTGAGCCAGGTATTTTCCACGTAAAAATCTCTATGTTTTTACTTTACTGCTTTTATTATTCTGCAACTGTAGAAGTTGGAACACCAAGAAGAACCAGGATCTTCTAGAGAGACAGCACTCGAAAATTGGGTACCACACAAATTAACCTATATCTTGTGTCTTATTGACGTCTAAAACATCATCCTCCTAACATTGCCGAGAGGATCAGCCATTTTGTACCTAAAGTGATTAACACGCAAAAGTTAGTAAAATAGAAGGAAAGAAAAACAAGACACACAACTAGTCAGATAGATAGCCAAAACCGTTTAACTCCCCGGCAACGGCGCCAAAAAATGATCGGTTCCAACCCTACACCACTATAAAGTAGCGAGGAGTGGTCGATGTAGTTTTACCCGAAAGGACGGGATCGATTTCAAAAGGGAGTTAATATTGGTTAGGAGTTGTCTTGTTTCTAATTGCACTTCTAACCATGCTTGGGATTGTTTCTATTCTAATGTTAATGCTACTGAATGCTGAAAATAATCTAAGTGCAATGTTTTTTTGTAGGAGTTCTCCAAATGATAAAAAACACTAGGGAAGTGACTTCCGCCTAGGCGAGTATCTAATGGGGTCTAGAATCTAGGACAATCTTGTTGTAATAGGTGTCGTGATATAACCTTCACGCATAATTACTCACTCTATACCTCTCGGTAGTTTGAGTGAATTTGCCCGATTTGGCTTTCTCAAGCACAAATGGTGTTCATGCAATGCAAGTGAAATTGGCTCAAGTCGACTATTACTATCTCTAGGTTTAACCCTTTAATTGGGGCTATCAATCTCTTGAATTCACCCAATTCCTTGTTAGCCTACTTTACCTAGACTTGGGCCCTCTTTCTCAAGAAGAGCCTAAGTCAAAAAGGCATGACTCAGTGTTTGCAACCACCAATTCTACAATTAAAGCATAAAATAAGCTAAACATCACTAACCCATAAATAATTAATCCCTAAAATTAAATACCCACACTAGGGTTGGGTCACAACCCTAGCTAATGGGTCTAGCTACTCATAATAATGATATAATCAAAGATGAAGATGTAATATAAGCCATAAAAGTCAATTACAAGAAGAAAATCTAAAGATGTAAGCTAAATCTACTCTAAAATTACCCAAAGTGGTAAAATACGGCTGTTCACGAGCTCCCTAATATAAAACTTAACCTAAAAATATGAAAAATATTTATTTATACACAGTTGAATTTACTAGACAAAAATGCCCCTACGGAGGCTTTGCTGACAGCGTAATATTGGGCGTGTCCGCGCTTGGTCATTCTCGGTCGCGCAATAACGAACGTGGTCCGCGTTTCTTCAAATTTGGACTTGGACTAGGCTAGGCTTCACTGTCGCGTCCGCGTTGGCTTCTATCGCGGCCGCATAAAATGTTCGCGGACCGCGTTCCTCAGTTTAGCCTGACTTGCAAACTCTCTGATCCTCCTATCTCGCTCCCAGCGGAATTTCAAATGCCTCCGCGTCAGGAAAATTCGCGGCCGCGTAATTTAGACGTGGACCGCGTTCTTTGTTTGAACCAAGATCACAAGGTCTCTGAACCTCCCTCCTCGTTGTCAACGTAATTTTAATCGCGACCGCGCCAAAGGTTTCGTGGCGGCACTTTTGTATCGCAGTCAGCGGTAGTGTTAGCATTTGGCTGCAGCTTCTCTGATCTTCACTTTCACGGCAACATATTTGTAATCGCCTCAGTAGAGGGTCTTACGTGGCCTCGTAATAATATCGTTGATCGCGCTCCAGTTCCATTCTTTGGGCTTGTGCAAGTTTGACTCATTTATGAGTTTATTTTGGCTTTTTTGCCTCATTTTGACCAAAACCTGCAAGTAAGCACCTTAAGTTAGTTTCCGGGAGTACCTTAACGCATTGTTGACCTAAAACCTAAGCAAAAGAGAGCAAATAATAGGCTAAAATCCCTAGTTATTAGCAGGAAGTGATCGCCTTCATATGGAAGAACATTGTGTGCCACTTCCGCCTCCCCAAAGAAATCAGCTGCGACAACGGACCCCAATTCACTGGAAAAAAGGTCACCGAGTTTTTCAAAAAATGGCATATAAAAAGAATACTCTCAACCCCATACCACCCCGGGGGAAACGGGCAAACAGAGTCCTCCAATAAATCAATACTGAATATCATGAAGAAATAGCTCGAGGGCACCAAGGGACTTTGGCCAGAACTACTGCCAGAAGGGATGTACGTCACCGCACAACACCAAAAACGAGCACAGGAGAAACGCCATACTTGTTAGTCTATGAGACTGACACAGTAATACCAGTCGAAGTTGGAGAGCCCAGTTTGAGATACTCTTATGAGAGCGGGCAGAAGAATGAGGAAAGTAGAAGACAAGACCTCAACGAATACGAATAACGGAGAGACATGGCCTACATAATAATGATCGCCCAAAAGCAACAGGAAGAACGCTATTATAACAAAAAAGCCAAGATTCGACCACTCAAAGTCGGGGACTGCGTGCTCAAGACCAAAACACAAGCAAGATAATACTTGCGGGAGGGAAAACTGGGAGCAAATTGGGACGACCCATACAAAATCACAGCAGCAGCAAGCAAATGGTCTTTTCAACTAGAAACAGTGGAAGGAAAATGGCTACCAAACAACTGAAACGTCGCCCACCTCAAGTACTTAAACTTTTAAGAACAAGCGTCCTCCAAGTCGTACTCTTTTTTCCTCACTTGAGTTTTGTCCCAATTGGGTTTTCTCTAGGAGGTTTTTAACGAGGCGATAAGGGGGACACTTCAAGTCGAAGTACAGACAAGAAAAAGGAATAGTTCATTGCTCAACCTCTCGACATATCTCCAGGTCGCCCAGTGAAGGTACTAGATAGACCATGACTGGATGCCAGCCCGAAAAATATGTAAATTTCTCCAATTATGAGAAAAACACAAATGTACGTTCACTAGAGCATCATCTCAGCATCAACCCAGCCCACGGCCGCAATTGAATAAAAAATATTCGACCTCGTTCGAATTAAAAAAACATTCGTGCTTGTTCGAATTAAAAGACATTCGACCTCGTTAGAATTAAAAGACATGCGTACTCGCTCGAATTAAAAGGCATCACCCTGCTCGAATTAAAAGAAATTCGGCCTCGTTCAAATTAAAAAACATTCGGCCTCGTTCGAATCAAAAAACATTCGGCCTCTTTCGAATCAAAAGACATTCGGCCTCGTTCGAATCAAAATACATTCGGCCTCATTCGAATAAAAAAGAATTCGGCCTCGTTCGAATTAAACAACATTCGGCCTCGTTCGAGTTAAAAAAACATTCGGCTTCGTTCGAATTGAAAAAACATTCGACCTCAAAAGACATTTGACCTCGTTCGAATTAAAAGTCATTCGACCTTGTTCGAATTAAAAGACACTCGACCTTGCTCGAATTAAAAGACACTCGACCTCGTTCGAATTAAAAGGCACTCGACCTCGTTCGAATTAAAAGATATTCGACCTTGTTCGAATTAAAATCACTCGAACTCGTTCGAATCAAATAACATCGACCTCGCTCGAATTCACATTCGACTTCGTTAAGGTCAAATGCAACTTATATTTTACTTCACTCGAATTAAGCTCATATGGTCAGTATTGGGTTTAGGTTATGTTCGACCTTGCCTATATTAACTAAATTACGTTTCAAATTAATCTCTGGCTATGTTTGACTTTATTCGAAAACACTTATTGGCCCCAAGTCACGACTACCAAGTTCGGCATTCGAACTCATTCAACATATAAACCGTGTTTCTACAACTAAAAGCAGCCAAACGACAGAATTAAGGAAAGAAGCATACAAGACCAAACAGAGAAACGATTCAGAAACGAACAACGAAAATAGCATTTCATACTCCAAAAATATTCTTTACAAGGGCTAAACAGACGTAGTATGCACAAAAATTACAAACCAAAGGAATAACTACTCGCCACCCTACCTAGTAGTGCCATCTCCACCATCGCCATCGCCATCAGGGTACTCGTCCTCGTACCAGGCACCCTGCTCAATCCCATCCAAATCTTTCTCGCCATCGCTGGTCCCCAGTGTAGCAGGGTCATAACCACATGTGATCCGAGCTGTATGCGCCTTAGCGCGAGCATCACCGAAATCAGCCTCAGGAACTATCCCCACCGTCATCAAATCTCTGAATATGTCTAGCTGGGCCTCGGCTTTGATCATATTCTCATATAAATCCCGCGGAACGTCAGGATAAGCAGAAGTGTGAGAGGAGGACGGTCGAGCCAATAACTGCATCTTCTAAGCCTCGAGAGCGACGATTTGGTCACCAAGGTACGAGACCTCTTTTTCTACCCCCCCCCCCCCCCCCCCCCCCCCCCCCCCCTCCCCAATTTGCTCGTCAAGTCGCTCTTCCCTGAGCCTGGCCGTCTCCAAATCATTTGCCCGCTCGGACTGGTGGACGCGGATTGCATACTCCAAAGCCTCTACTTTTGTCAAAGTAGCCACCGAGCCAACTTGGCCTTCTCCAAATCCGTCATCTTCTCGGCGACCTCGTCACTCGAAGAATCGACCCTGATAGAACATTGCTCGAGTTTGGCCCACAGAGATACCACTTGGGTCTGAAGGTCTGCACATTTGGCCTCAACTCCCTTGCTCACTTCGAGCTCTTCTTCTTTATCCGTCAATGCCCCTTCGAGGACGTTGCACTTGGAGATTACTCTCACCAGCTCGTCATTTTTTTTCTTCAGTTCACCCCGAATAACTTTGAAGTTGCCACTCTTGCCAAACCGCCTACAGATCTCACGATGCTTGTTGCGGTATTCACGGTACTTATTCTCCATCCACTTGAAAATAGTTTTACACCTCTTCGCCTAGCGAGCACTCTCAATCTCCAATATGTCGATCTACAAAAAAAGATAAGGAAGAAGGAAGAAAATCAGTCTAGTGAAAATAGCGTGCAAGGCATAGAAACTAGAAAGGTCGGAAGACTTACCCTAAGGGCGAGGCCGGCTATGCCCGACGACAGGGCGGCATCGTTCAGCTCCTCGAGGATCTTACCCTCCATATCGGGGCAAAGGGGGCACAAGGAAGGGACCACTTCTTCAATGTTCACCAGCAGGCCGCGGTCCATGGGGACCACGATGGTTCGAGTGGACCCTTCCAACCTCACTTCCACTCGAGTGAACCCATCACTCAGCATCCGCACCTCCTCGGGGTCAATATCAGAGCTGGTTTAATAGCCGTCCTCGGCAATGCCTTTGTGTCTCACCTCGGTCGACGAGGGAACACCAACCGGTACCAAGGATGATGGCTCACTTCTCAATACGCTATCGCCGTCCTCCACAGACGGTCCTCCAACTTCACCCTCAACTTCAGGAAAGAGTGTACCCACCACTCCTGTTGATGGTGGAACTCCAGATGACGGATCCGCGTCGCTTTCAGGAGCAGTAGTGATCGGCTCATAGCCGTCCCTTGTAGAGTCTATTTCCCCAAATGTACCATTACCGACATCCACCGATCTCCTTTTTCGTGGATTCAAGCCTTCCCCGCTCGACGACAACTCATCCACTAAATGCAGCACAAGAAAAGCCGATGTACCAGATGCTGAGGCCGCCGATGACTGAGTTGGTCGCGCCATAATCGGAGGTCGAATGGGGGAAGACGGCCGGTCAGGCTAGGTCGCAGTTGCAGTTGGGACAGATTTTGTTGTAGCGGCCGCCTGGCGGAATGTAGGAGTAGGAGCTCTCGCGTTCCTCGGACCTCCCCGTGTTGATAAAATAAGAGAGGAAAAAGGTCAGGATCAGCCCCCGCACAGGTAAAAGGCGACCTATAAAAAAACTTCAATGACGAAGATAATCAGGCTTACTGGGAAGCTTGGGCCCGAACTTATTACGGAAGGCCGACCATTCGCGGATCCCCACTATATAAGGAAGGACTCGGCTAATCCACTCGTGAATATCCTCGACCAAAGGAGGGGGTTCAACCTCCGCTGCGTAGAAAGAGAAAAATAAGATACAGTACACCCAAGTCGACCAGCACAAAATGCAATAGAAGAAAAAGGAAGAAAGGTGCTTACGAGCATAGTTCCAAAGCTCAGAAAACCTGTTTGCATTTTCCACCACGTCCTCGGTTGTGACGTAGAAGTAGTTGAGCCAAAACTGGTGGTTGGACTTGTCGTCCATTTTTACCAAAAGACATTTGCTTCCCTGGTAGTGAAGATGTAACATCGTCCCCCTATGGAAACTGGGAGCGAAGAGATACATCAAGTGACGGATGGTCACCTCGACCCCAGCTAACTCCGCGAACTTCGAAATCATGCGGATGAGCTTGTAAATATGGAGGGGAGTTGAGCCGGGCACACCTGGTGGTAGCAGCAAAACTCTTCGGCTGGAAAAGAATAACCTACGTAGAAAGGGTATGCGTAGAAGGTGCAGTACCCAGGGTGGTGTATTTCCACCACGTCATGCCCCGCAGGGATAAGGTTTATGTGGGCGGGAATTTTGAATTTAGCCCTAAACTCAGCAATGGCCGCCTTTTTATCAATGACTTTGAGATTTCGGGGTCAATTTTGGGCAACTTGGAGAAATCAGACATAGCCTTCTCCCAAGGAGGAATAATTTCCTACACCGTGGGAAAGTTATCATCTTCAGCAACCATGGCCACCCCATCATCGTGGGGAGGCATGTGAACTGCCAAGGGGACAGGATCAGGTGCTCCCTCTGAATTAGTTGGATTAACCATTTTTGCTCGTTTTTATATAGAGAAGATGCAAGCACAGATAAGGTATAAGCGACGGAAGGTATCAAGACCAGTGAAAATAGGGATGCAAGGATGAAGGTAACCAAAGCAAGAAGAATGAAAGAAGAAGGAAGGAAGAGAAGAAGATTCAGTATTTGAAAAGCACGAAAAATCGGGCAAAGGGCCTCGTGTCCCTATTTATAAGAACCTGGGCACCATAATTGAGAATACGAACTGTCGATGCCCAGCACAAATGTCGAAATGGTAGAGACACGGGAAACGACACAATACATCGGGAAAACGCATAATAATGAAGCATGGTGTCGTGACATCATTCTGAATCGACGTAACGGTAAGTTATGGCTCACGAAGCGCCACGTTATCATCTCGCCAAGAGCGTCCTCTCGACCTGCTCGCCTAAATCTCTCAACTACGACTAGTGAAGTCTGCTCATCGAGGTTGTCCGAGAGATGACCCCGATAAGCGGAGGGACTAACTGTATGGGTCAAAATCTGTCTAAGGGCATTCGGCGCGAAGTTATGTTGCCGAATAGTAACTAATAGGACTCCTCGCCGAGTAGCCGATCATGGCCGAGGTCAAGTTTCAGAGGAGCAGTAACGGCTAGTTTAGCGATATGATCTTTAAGAGAATATTCTATTGGGTATTCTTTGTACTTGTACTTTTAGGATTAATTGGGGGCATGTCCCTATGAATAGAAAGAGAGACAAGGTAAAAGGCATGTAATATTCTCTGATAAGAACAATTTTGAAAAGCAGACTCTCTCTAGGTAAACACAAATATCACCTTTCTAAAGATATTCGTTTTGTTGATTATTCTACACTTTTCCTATCAGATTCGAGAAAGTCTCTGATATTCTTATATTTGTCTGTCATTCATCATTGTCAGGAAGAGGAATCATCCACCTCATTTAATATTAGATGAATCATTCTCCTTATTTACTTTAGTGTCATTTATTGTTATTTAATGTTTGATATTCCACTCTCATTATTGACATTGAAACATTAAATACACGTTGCATATTCTCTTCCAACATTGTACAACATCATCCACATAGACCAATTATAGATCTGAAGTTATTATTATTAACTATGCTTAACCCTTCATCATAAATAATTAATTAGTCTTACCAAAGGTTTATATTTTCTGGTCAAACAATAGTGGAGTTCCAGTATATTATGCTAGAACTCCAGTATATTATGATGGAGTTCCAGTATATTTATACTGGAACTCCATCATAATTAGGGCTGGCAAATGGGCGGGTTGGGCTGAATTTGGGCGGGTCAAGATGGGTTAGGTTAATAAAAGGGTCATTACCCAACTCAACTCACATAGTCGCACCTACCAGCAACAAGACGCCCAAAGTGTACTTGGGCTAAGATGGGCTAAACAATGGGTCATAGCCCAACACGCCCAACTTGACCCATGTTTTAGAATCATGCTTATCTTGCAAAAAAAAACTTTAACCTTAAAATGTGTAAGTTAAAAAATATTTTGCGCCAAAACAGAAAACTAAAAATACAAAAAAAGTACAAAAAACAAAATAGGGGGTTTCTTTTGGGGGGGGGGGGG
>ML384985.1:12731-57118 GCA_005239525.1 Nicotiana knightiana
GAAAATAAAAAAACAGAAAATTGAAAAAATAAAAATAAAAAGTAAAATTTAGGCAACTAAGTAAATTTCTAGATAAGTTGGTTGTGATCTTTTTGTTTTGAGTGAATTTCATGGGTTGTATTTTGGCTGCTTAATGAGTCAGAATGGGCTATAAAAAATAATGGGTTAACTTGGGCTCAGCCCAAATAGACACATGAGCTAAAATATTTGTAGCCCAACCCATTAATCTTTAGGCGGGTTGAATAGGTTTGGGCTCAAATTGCCACCCCTAATCATAATGAAATTTTTACATTTCTATACACTATATGAAACTATATTACCCTTCCTACTCAAGTTTTACTACAATTATATTTTATATACCCAAATACCATTTATATACATTTTAAGGGAATTAATGATAATAATTAGTGTCCTAAAATCACTCTAACATATCTTCCACTCCCTCCACATTTCTCTCTCCACATCCCACCCCCTCCCCCACGTATCTTGCACCAGAGAGTATCAATTCCACCATTGACAACCATTAAAAAGCTTTGAAGCTTTGAATTCGAATTTGGGTTTTCAAAAAACTTTATTTGTTTGACTTGGGTGTTGTTGCAAAGAATTGGGTATTCTCTCTATATCTCTCTCTATCTCTAATTTCAGTAATGTAAATCAAAGAAAAAGAGAGCAGCAATTCTACCATTGACAACCATTAAAAAGCTTTGAATTCGAATTTGGGTTTTCAAAAACTATTATTTGTTTGGATTGGGTGTTGTTGCAAACAATTGGAATATGGTTTGGAGTTTATATCTCAATTTTGAAGGTGTTTTGGTGAAGATTGGACTTGATTTCGGCAGAAGAAGACGTGATATGCACTATATTTACGAAATTGTAGAAAAATTATAGAAAAATTGTAGAAATAATGTAAGACAATTGAAGATAAGTTGTAGATAAATTGTATAATATATAATTAGTTGTATGAAATTTCTTTTTACTATGTATAAATCAGATACAAAATATACAAAAGACATATTGTATAAATTTTGTGTAGAATTTGTATTTAAGTTGTATGTTATTGTAGTTGTATTTAACTGGGTAGAAATAACGTGTGAAAGTTGTAGATAAGTTGCAGATAAATTGTATAATATATAATTAGTTGTATGAAATTTGTTTTTACTATGTATAACTCAGATACAAAATATACAAAAGACATATATTGGAAGTAAAATAACTTAAGTTGTAGATAAGTTGTATAATATAAAATTAGTTGTATGAAATTTATTTTTACTATGTATAAATCAGATATAAAATATACAAAAGACATATTGTATAAAAGTTGTATTTAAGTGGTATGATATTTTGCAAAACATAGTGCATTATGTTTGAGAAATGCATTATATTTGAGAATTGTACTAACTTTAGTCAAACAGTGATGGCAAATCATCTATGCGTACTTGATAGCCTCGTGGCAGTGTGCATTGAGTTTAAGATTTGTACTTAATTTCATTTAACAATGATGAGATACCATCATGCACAACCTGGTGGTGTTGTGCTTTACGTTTAAGAATTTTTTTCTTAATTTAGTTGAACAATGATGGGATATCGTCCTTTTGTGATAATAGTTTACTTCAATGCCATGTGTTTTGTGCATTGAGTGAAAGATTTGTGCTTATTATTGGAACAATTGTAGAATATCATGCTTTGACAGGTTTCTACTGGGGACCAGGCAAACTATTTTGGAAACAAAGGATGGACGAATTACTTGGGAATCACGATCTATAGCTTCTGCCGAAAGAGAAAATATGGAAAGAATAGGGAGAGGGGAGAGGAAAAAAGGAAAGGGGTATAACTAAATTCCTTAATTGAAGGCACAAATAATGGATTGTGAGCCTTTTTAAGGTGGATTGTATATATTTTATAACAAAACTTGTTTATGCCGGGTAATTAACTAAACGTGGGCATTAAGGGTAATAACGTTTCAAATAGTGTATAGGTATGAAAAAGTCCCAATCATAATATACTAGAGTTCTAGCATAATATACTGGTCCAGCATAATATGCTGGAAATTCTCCAGTCTCCAGTATATTATGCTGGAATTTTTTGTGTGTTGCAGTTCCAGCATATTATGCTGGAAGTTCATACACATGTATATCAATCTTCAATATATTATGCTGAAACTTTTCGTGTTACAACAAAATAGTGATTATTTTTCAATAACTTTGCAAACACTGATTATTTTTCAATTACCAATCCGAAAACTGGCTAGCTCGTGCTATTTTTACTTCAAAAGATCCCATTCTCTTAATCTCCTTTTGCTGACTCGTTAACGAAAAAGCCCTACTCGATTGTTTCAAGACAACTTCGTCCAAATGAAGGGCGATTTGCAGTCATACCCTACATAGCAGCCACCTTTTAACCTATACCCTATTTTTAAAAATTATTGATTTGGTAGCCAGCTGACAAAAAATCCGCACTAATATGACCATTCTACCCCTGACATAACATATAAAAATCACGCACCTCCGTCTCTTTTCATATTTGAATCACGCACAAAACACTCTGTCTCTTCTCATATTTGAATCACACACAAAACAATTCATTTGTAAAGACTTCAGCACATAATGTGCTGAAGTTTGTTTTGTCTTCATAAGCTTTATGAAAAACTTCAACACAAGATGCTGAAGTAAATTAGTTTATTTTTTAATACTTCAGCAACCACTGTGCTGAAGTTTTAATACCTGGGTTCGATAATTTAGTCGTCATGACCTTTATGAAAAACTTCAGCACAAGATGCTGAAGTCAATTAGTTCATTTGTAAAATCTTCAACACCTCATATGCTGAAGTTTTTTCCTTAATTCTATAGTTTTGCCATGAGCTTATTTAAAACTTCAGCACAAGAAGTTGAAGTTAATCAGTTCATTTGTAAAGACTTCAGCACATAATGTGCTGAAGTTTGTTTAGTCTTCATGAGCTTTATGAAAAACTTCAGCACAAGATGCTCAAGTCAATTAGTTCATTTGTAAAATCTTCAGCACCTCATATGCTAAAGTTTTTTCCTTAATTCTATAGTTTTGTCATGAGCTTTTTTTAAAACTTCAGCACAAGATGCTGAAGTCAATTAGTTCATTTGTAAAATCTTCAGCACCTCATATGCTGAAGTTTTGTCCTTAATTCATAAAAATATAACAAAATACACAAAGAAAACTTCAGTTCCCTAGCTAAAGAATTTATAGAAATGTTCATTTAAAACAGACACACACGTTCAAAAACTTCAGCATATTACCGAAACAAAACACCAATAAAATTAAACATCAAAGCACAAATTTAACAAAGCACTATAGAACATGACTATCACAAAAAAAAAAAAAAACCATACCCAGAACATAAAGGTACTGCAATGTACCTGTGATTATACGTAATATTGTTGGCGAACAAACAGTTGAAGCGATGAATATCAAAAAACAATGACGATCGTAAAAGCGAAGAACGGGAGAAAGAGAGAAAGAGAGTATTTGCAAAGTATATGAATAGAAGTAGAGGAATGGAGTTTACTTGAAGAGAGAGAGAGAGAAAGTAGGCTTGATTGCTTGTAAAAGGGTAAAATTATCTTTTCGAAAGGCTTTTAACAAAAAAACGGGTACCGATGCAAACATAAAAACAAAGTTGATACAGATTAAAGAGGGACGCCTAAATAGTGCGCCCCGCACAATTTTTACCCAAATGAATTACAAACATAGACAATAGTGATTAAGGCTTTTTCTCATTTTAAAAATCCAAACAATAGCTTTTCCCTATGTATTTGAAAAGGCTGCAGTGATTAGAAACAAAATGCAGGAAAGTGTAGTTGGGAATTGTGGCAGGCTTTAGTTCATTTATAGTTTTTATAAGTAGGATATTTAGGTTACTTTAAGGGGTATTTAGGTAATTCACCTTTTTATATCAAGGGTTCCACTTTTATAATAATATGGATATGGATTATTGTTTATACTTGTTGTCATTGCTTCTTTTATCTTTTTTTTTTAGCCGAGGGTCTTTCGGAAACAGCTTCTCTACCTTCCAGGATAGGGGTAAGGTCGCGTACATCTCATCCCCAAACCCCGCTTGCGAGATATACACAGATCTTAAATTTGCGATAAAGATATATTTCTTTACTAATCGAGAAATTAGTTATTTCCAGATATAAAATCGACACATAATGAACTCGACTCTTACCATATTATAATAAACCAGAAATGTATTGCTTTAAACAGCAAAACTCGGTGAATAATGGATCATCACTCTACCTTTTTACTAAATTCACAATATGATTCGAACTTTGCCATTGAAACCAAAGCCATGAGGCTCTAGGAATCACCCTTTCACGAAACATGCAAATACAGAAAAATATTGATACCTAGTCCAAAGGTTTCTATCTAGGGGCGTATCTAGGTCTTAAAATATGGGTTCAAATCTCACTCCGAATGGTCTTTGTTTTCGGCACAGGTCACTAAAATTTAAACCCGGCAAATGTAAATTCCAGATCCAACTCTTCACAATAGTGCACTCATCCTCTTGAAATTCTTGGATCTGCTTTTGTACTTTTATCCATCATGAAAATTTGGAATCCCAAATGAATCTATATTTGTGTCTAAGCAAGGAGAAAATCCAGTAATGCCCATAATTGGACCATGAAATGTTGCTCCAAAAGAGGTATAAGAGAGAGCATTCAATTTAATAACTGTCTAAGCCTTGATAGACAGAGTTACTCGGTACTTGTGCCAGCAAAGGTAACAACAACCTGGGATATTAGTCGAGGTGTTCGCATGCTAGCCCTGACACCACCATTAGAGAATAAGAAGTTCAAGATCTGGTACATTAGTTATCAGTTTAAGTCACTAAACACTTAACTGCTATTTTAACCTTTCAGCATTTAAAAAGTAAGATCTGTAATGCTGAGCTAGCCAAGCATACCCATATAAGACTTAAGAGTTGTATCTGCAAGTGGAATATGCATTAATGCACATATTGGACTATGAAATTCGCCACAAATAGACGAGTCAAGACACAGGGCACGGGTAATGGTTACTAATCAGTTAAAAGTCACTAGCATTAGCTACAAGATTCATCTGTCAACATTTCGAAGTAAGATTTGTAGCGCTGAGCCAAACCAAACATACCAAGTGTACCTCCGGTGTGAAGCATCACCACTTTCGCATTTCCCTCCAGACCAAGTTGAGTTGCCAATTCCCAAGCAGCCAAAGTGTAAACCGGATCGACAAGAATACCTGTCTCTTTTGCAATCTTTTGACATATTTCAAGTTCCCCCTTCAATATATTGCCAAATCTGTAGGACAACAAAGAGAAGAAGAAACTCCATTAAAGATTCAGTTCCACTTTGTGCAATTCTAGAATGATGAATAGTAGTTATGAGTTCAGAGACAAAGCCAGGATTTTAACTTTATGGGTTCTAGATTTTAGAACGACGACTTCAAGTGCTACTAACTGAGTTCTAAACGTAATATTTGCCCATATCGAATATTTCTTAACACAGACACTCTATTTGAGCAAAAGCTATTGGGTTCGATTGAACGCGTATCCTTCTAGCTCCGCCCTTGGTCATGATGTAAACATGGATATATAGTTGTTTGTCAACATGGAGAGGGTAGTATGGGAAGAAAAAATCTAGTCGTGTGATGCATGTTTTCCCAAAGAGAGGCGGATCTAGAGAGGATTTCGTGTATTCAGCTGAACTCATTGCTTTCGACTCAAACTACGTATACATATGCAAAGAAAACTAAAATCTCATACTCATTCTGAATGATTGAATCCACTGACTCTAAAATCTTGGATTCGCCAATGGTCCTAGACACCAAATACTTGGGAATTTCTTAGATGAGGAACATCAGCTATTACTGCCTCAAAGACAAGATGACGGGGAACAACAAAATGCAAGAGCTATTCAGTATATCAAAGAAGAAGACTATAGAAGTATCAATTACTTTCTTGGAGAGCTGCGTTCCACCCATTGCACAATTCCATGTTCCAATCCACTCAGCACTTGCTCACCGAGATTTAGAGTAAAGCATCTACAGAATTCAGAAATTAAACTTTCCTCCTTTTTCTGGTAATCATCAATCGTGTCAGCCAGCATAACTGCAGTGACCTCCCATGGGAGACTAATAATAAGTGTGTCAGTTGAAATACATTGGCTGTTTTAAAGACGGAGATAATGTGATGCATTGAGGATAAATAGGAGAACCTCACCCTAAGCACACTGCTCCAATTCCTAAACCAACAGCAGTCGTTCCTGTTCCAGCATCTATAATGATTTTTAATGGTTGATCTTTCCCAAATAAATTGTCTCGAGACAAGTACTCAACAAGGCGTACAACACCTGCAGGAATCAATTAGTTGACATGTATATATGAAGTTATAAAGGAAACACACAAGTAGCTGAATCATCAAATGCAATAAGCTCGGAAAGTACTGAAGAAATAAAAGTTACTCCCTCCGTCCCAAAAAAGATGATACATTTCGAATTTCGAAAGTCAAACAAATTTTGATAGTACTTTCAGTGGTCAATGTTGTGTCCACACTATTCTTTCGTTTTTCATAGTACCAGGCCTTATTTACTTGTTACTGTTATTGTTTTTCATCTATTTTCTGGTCCTTATGTTGCTGTTACTATTTCTATGATTTCTGTTGATGGTACTATTGTGTTTGTTCGTCTTCTTAAGCCGAAGCTCTTTCGGAAACAGCCTCTCTACTCCTCAGGGTAGGGGTAAAGTCTGCGGACTCACTACCCTCCCCAGACTCCACTTGTGGGATTACACTGGGTTGTTGTTGTTGTTGTCGTTGTAAACAAATTGTTTTTTGACCGCGACTTTTTCATATGCCTTCTAAATATTTTGCATTGCTAATTATTGTGTCTTATAGCACTTTTTTAATGTAGTTTTCAAATATGTAAATTTTATTTCAAAAAACTTGAAGATTCTATATATGAATTTGCGGTCAAAATTAAGAGTTTGACTCTCGAAATCTGAAAAGTATCATCCTTATTGGGATGGAGGGAGTAGATAATTAGGTGCTAGATAAAGGTACTTCTTGTTTTTGGTGGGAAAAAAACTATTGGGAAAATGAGGAAAAAATTCGATCGGTAGCAATATTTTGATGCTCATCACTACGAGTGACCTTTTGATGATATGAATAATGACAGGTTACTCAAGCACTCTTTTTTAACATTTCATCAATTAATTTATTTCTTTTCCACAAGACACCTAAATATCACGTTATTTAGACGTGTACTTTCTTTAAACGTGTCACCACAAGAACGAACAAATTACCTAGCAATGCAGCAGCATCTCCAGCCCCTTCATTAACGACAACTACCTTCTTGCTCCTTTTTGTAAGAGCATCCACATGTGAAGAGTGTTCACCGCATCCATTACAGGATAAAGAAGCCTCTAAATCAGCAAGTGAGAAAACTAATCCACCATTTCCTGCAATGAGATGTGCATGCTTTAAGAGCATCTCCTCCCTCCTAGCGTACAGAGATCTTGGAACATATCTAACATTTCCATATAATGTTGAAATTACATTGTAACCCGTCAGAGTTGCTGGCTGTTCTCCTCGGAGAAGTAAGTGTGACTTTAATCCCCTTTCGGCACATGACACAGCTGCATTACAAGTAAACAAAATGCTTAAAATACAGTATTATCTCTATCCAGGAACGACACAAGTAAAATTTGAAGAAAAAAAAGAACGAAATTAATAAATGTGGCAGTTAACCTGTTGCATGACGTACCAACAGCTGCAGCATGCGCACTTTGACAACCTCCGCATGTGACCTAGAATTTTAAAAATATCATAATGAGATGCAAACTTTTTCCACATTCCTTAAGCTCGAAGACACTAATTATTGGGGTGCTTTTAGATCACGGAGAGAGCCAAGACAAAAGCTTTCTGATCAACTACCTCCTTCCACATTCATTTTTGTTCTGCTCGAGTGGGCGAAGAAGTAAGAGAATGTACAGCATAAGCTAGAGGTCTAGAACGGATGTAAGCAGTCGATAGGGAAAGATATTACAAGACTTCGCTAGCTTTTGTTACTTTTTGGACATAGTATTGGCCCTCTCAAAAATATCACAAACTTAAATGGAGAATAAAGTCCCCACTGTGAATAACATTTCTAGTTAAATTTAGAGCAACTATCAACAGCTATAAAGTTAACATAGGCAAAGGTATATGTCCATCTATTTAATCTTTAGAATCCACGTAGACACGAACTACAGGAATCTATAAAAAACTAAATTAAAAACTTGAGTGGATTGAGTTTGGTATAGCTCTAAAATGTAGCCTTGCCAATTTCTTGGCTCCGCTTATATTAACATGATGAACAGGCAACTCTTGTTTTCCTTTTGTTTTTCCTTTTCGATATCCCTTTTCAAATTTAATGAACTGCCTTTACTTTTCGTACGCCCTTCAACTTAGACTACCCAAACCTCTGAAATCAATATGCTTTTAACACACAGGGGGAAATATAAAATACAAGAACCACCAAGCTTTTTAATGAACTTCAATTCCATGTTTGTGACTTGCCAACTATCAATATTAAGCAATGTACACATAAGAAGATATAACTATTTATTAAAGCTAGAGGCAACAAGTCTTACAACATCTGTCACGGAACTGTCTTCCAAGAGAGGGAGTAGTGCGTCCAGTTTCCTCGCCTTATTACCATTCACCAAAGGATGCAGCAAATCATCTCTTACAACATAAAATGAAGGTTCTTGTCGGTTTTTTCCCATCTTGTGATCACCCAAAGTTGGTTGTGGATCATTCAGAAAGGAAAGCTTCCCTAGATTTTCACCTCCCTGCTGAAGACCATCTTTTGATATCGTTATTTGGTTAATTTTGGTATCTGGGATGCTCAATGCCCATTTCCTCTTAAGCAATTTCGACACAAACTCCTCCGTAGAAAAATTGGATTTCAAAGCTGCCTGAGAAACAAATCCAGACATTATTCAAGATTCTTCAACCCTGAAGTTTCATGCCTCATCGAAATACATCAATTATCTGTATGTTAAAGCAAGTGTTTCACCAAAATAATCAGAGATTTATCGGAATATCATGAAGTTATCCGGTCAAGGCATCCACTGAAGCTACAGTTCTATTAGACATACAATTTTACTCTATTTCTACATAAATCAATCAATTATGCTTCAATCTTAAATTAGCTCGGGTAGCTATATGAATCATCCGTATGCATGCCTCTCTATTTGGGTTCATTTATCTAAAAGATTCATCATACATTAGAATAATTTTATACTGACCATTAACTCGCCAATCTTCCTCCTATATCCAGAGTTGGAACTGACAATACTTTGCGAAACTCATATAGATGGTTTATTCAAGATTCCTCAACCCTGAATTCTCATGACTTGTGGCAATACTTCGGTGAATTATTAGAGCATTGTCACTCAAATCAGTTAGTATTTGACAAAGAACCTGGCCATTTAGCAAACAATAACACGAATCAAAGCTCTCAATGTAATCACAACTAGTAATAGAATGCAGATAAATAACTTACACTACATCATATAAAATTCCCACGATTTTATAGTGTTAAGGTGAACATCAATCCAATATCTAGCTCAAATTAGCCTCAAGTACTATCAACGCTATTGGAATATGTTTCTTAGTTAAATGTCTTACAGTTCTTAATACAATTGTACTCTAATTACTACATAATCAAGAAAAAGTTTGAATCTTTACATCAAGAATGGGGTAAAGAGGACAAAATAGCAAAGCTTTAGACCATTTGGAGATTACCCACAATGAAATCTGAATGTAACCGATGAAACTATGGGCTGCTGCAATCAAAGGCAGATTCAGGATTTAAATTCTATGGGTTCAACTTTTAAAGTTTTTAGTATTGAACCTATTATAAAAGTTATGGGTTCAGACCCACTATGTATTGCAATTTTAGTGAATTGTTACACCAAATTTATATTCCGCATTGAAAGTATTGGGTTCAGATAAATCCGGTACTATAACAATACATAGTACATACGCCTATGGCTACAATTGAAACTTTGTGCTTTTCAACTGAATTATGTAATAGTGAATCATGGTGCGGTAAGTTAATATTCAAGATCAAAACTTATTAAGGTGAACATCAATCCTTAAGAACTATCAACACTATTGGAACATATTTGTTAATTAAAGCTTTACAATCTTTAACAAAGTTGTCTTAAGGTGGTGTTACTGTTGGCACTGTCTTCCTGACGTATGTTGTTGTCACTGTTCCATCGCCTCTTTTTCATCTCTTTGTGCCGAGGGTCTTTCGGAAACAACATCTCTATCCTGGGAAGAGATAAGGTATGCGTACACACTACCCTCCCAAGACCTCACACGTGAAATTATACTGGGTTATTGTTATTATTGTTGTTGTTTCTTAAGGTGGTGTTGGGGCAAGCTTCGGTGCAGGTCCACTATTCCACCGGATGTTGTTGTTGTTGTTTCTTAAGGTGGTGTTGGGGCAAGCTTCAGTGCAGGTCCACCAGTGGCGGACATACGTGGTGGACATACGTGGTGGGTAGCGCGTTCAACTGAACCCGCTTCACCAAAAAATAACAATGTGTATATGTATAAATTAGGATTAAAGCTGTATAAATTTTATATAAATATTTTATTTGAACCCACTTGACAACTACTATTTTATGACTAAAGTTATATATTGAACCCGCTTGCACAAAATCATGGGTTCGCCACTGAGGTCCACTATTCCACCGGATACCTACTACCTCACACCAGGCATAGATAGCAAATGACTGGCGTAGTGGGTAAACCTAATACAGTTGTACTCTAATTTCTACATAACCAAGAAAAAAGTTTTAATCTTTACATCAAGAATGGGGTAAAGAGGGAAAAAAAGGCAAACCTTGAGACCAATTGGAGATGACCCACAATGAAGTCTGAATGTAAAAGATGAAACCATGGCATTTCTTGGCTTCTGCAACTGAAACTTTGTGGTTTTCATCATCTTTGATGGGGTTGCCTGTTCAATTTTCAAGAATCATATTTCTATGCTGCAATTTTAATATTGCCAGAGAAATACTCCCTATATATTTGAGTTGTTTTACTTTTACCATATAGTTTATCGTTGGCAGGGCATATTGTTTTGACGAGAAAATGATCAAAATGGTCCCTAATGTATTGAGGTTGCTTTATTTTGGTCCTTAATATTTATGCTTAACAGATATAGTCCTTGATATATGCAAGAATGTGATACATTTGGTCCAAAATCCTAAGGACTCGTTTGTTCATAAAATAAAATAAAATCCTTTTTTTTTTTAAATGTTATTTCAAAAATGTGTTTGTCCACGAAATTTTGCAAGTTTTTGAAAAAATTCGAAAATAATTCTTTCAAAATATTTTTTCAAGTGAAGTATATGTCCAAATATTTTTTCAAGTTAACTCCAAATAATTGCCTTCTAGGAAGAAGAAGTTAGATAATTAACAATATGGTTGATAGAAATTGGTAACTAGATCTATGTTGTAAGTTCTATTTAGTAAATTATTAATATTTGATTTTTTAAAAATTCGATTTAAATCTAGATTTTCTCAATAAATTTTCCCATTCAAATGGCAGATAAACTTTCATATTTATACCTTTTCTTGATTGAACTGCTTTATATGTCAACCAACAAATGAAACTACAGTAAATCGATGTGATTACCCCATTGTAGATGTATGCGCTAAGACGAACGTAACTTCCCTCCATTATTTTGGTGGCATATGCTTCATGCATCTATGATTAGATTATGGATTATAATGTTGACAGTATAATTGCCTTATAAGAAGAAGAAGTTAAGATAATTAACCATATGTTTGATAGAAGTTGGTAACTAAATCTAAGTTGTAAGTGCTATTTAGTAAATTATTAATGTTTGATTTTTTTAATTTCAAATTTTTTTAAATTCTCAATATATTCTCCAATTTAAATGGTAGATAAATTTTCATGTTTACCTTTTCTTACTTGAATGGCTATCATATGTTAAACAATTAATGAAACTAGGATAAATCAATATAATTACCACATTATAGGTGCATGTGATGGGACAAATGTGACTTCCCTAAGTTATTTTGTTGGCATATGTTTCATGCATCCATGTTTAAATTGCGGCCTACAACGTTGACACTATAATTTTCTTATAGGAAGAAGAATAATTAACATATGTTTGATAGAATTTGGTAGCCAAATCTAAGTCGAAACGCTATTTAGTAAATTATTAATGTTTAATTTCTTTAATTTCTATTTAAATCTCATTTTTTTCTCAATAAATTTTCCAATTTATTTTACTGAGTTTTGATTATGATTCACTTCATTTTTCAAACTGATATTACTGAGAGTTTTACTGAGAAATATATAAAAAAAAAATATACTTGTTTCAAAGGATTTTATGAAAACTGGTTTTTGAACTTATGTACACTTTATTGAGACTTGGCATTTACTGTTTTGTGGATTGGTGTTTTGTGCTGTGTGTTTCTTATTCTCAGACTGTGATTTATTTTCATTATTACTGAGTTGGCGTACTCATCATTACTCCCTACACATCTGTGTGCAGATCCAGGTATTGGTTCTGAGCAGTAGTTATCTGTGACCGTTCGGCATCAGCTTTTGGGATTTCGAGGTAGCTGTCTAGCGTCCACAACTTCTCCATTTTCTTTCCTTTATTTAGTATTTAGTAATTTTTTTGAGACGTTGTACTATGACATTAGTAGTGTTAGTTCTACTCCTAGATGCTCGTGATCAGTTGACTCTAGTTCTAGGGGATACCACCTTTTATCAAAGGCATTGACGTTGATAGATATGTGATTACCACATTATAGGTGCATACAATGGGACGAATGTGACTTTCCTCGGTTATTTGGATGGCATATGCTTCAGACATCCATATTTAAATTACGACCCACAATTTTGACATTATAATTGCCTTATAGGAAGAAGAAATTAACTGAATATTTTTTTAAATGGGTAGAAGCAGGAGCATTCGCTCAGATACGGGAGCAGGAAGTGATCGCCTTCATATGGAAGAACATTGTGTGCCGCTTTGGCATCCCCAAAGAAATCAGTTGCGACAGCAGACCCCAATTCACTGGAAAAAAGGTCGCCGAATTTTTCAAAAAATGGCATATAAAAAGAATACCCTCCACCCCATACCACCCCGCGGGCAACGGAGAGACATGGCCTACATAATAATGATCGCCCAAAAGCAACAGGCAGAATGCTACTACAACAAAAAGGCCAAGATTAGACCACTCAAAGTCGGGGACTACGTGCTTAAGGCCAATACACAAGCAAGCTAAGATCCGCGGGAGGGAAAATTAGGACGGCCCATACAAAATCACAGTAGCAGCAAGAAAATGGTCTTTCAACTAGAAACAATGGAAGGAAAACGGCTACCAAACAACTGAAACGTTGCCAACCTCAAGTACTTCAACTTTTAAGAACAAGCGTCCTCCAAGTCGTACTCTTTTTCCCTCACTTGATTTTGTCTGAATTGGGTTTTCTCTAGGAGGTTTTTAACAAGGCGATAAGGGGACACTTCAAGTCGAAGTATAGACAAGAAAAAGGAATAGTTCATTGCTCAACCTCTCGACATATCTCCAGGTCGCCAATGAAGGGATTAGATAGACCGGGACTGGAATGTCAACCCGAAAAATATGTAAATTTCTCCAAGTATGAGCAAAACATAAATGTACGCTCACCAGAGCATCATCTCAGCATAAACCCGGCCCACGACCACAATTGAATAAAAAAAATTCGACCTCATTCGAATTAAAAGACATTCGACCTCGTTCGAATTAAAAGACATTCGGCCTCGCTCGAATTAAAAGACATTCCCCTCATTCGAATTAAAAAAACATTCGACCTCGTTCGAATTAAAAAACATTCGACCTCGTTCGAATGGAAAAATATTCGGCCTCGTTCGAAACTAAAAACATTCGGCCTCATTCGAGTTAAGAAAACATTCGGCCTCGTTCGAGTTAAAAAAATATTCGGCCTCATTCGAGTTAAAAAACATTCGACCTCATTCGAATTAAAAAACATCCGGCCTCGTTCGAATTAAAAAAAAAAATTCCGCATGTTCGAATTAAAAAACATTCGGCCTCGTTCGAATTCAAAAAATATTCGACCTCGTTCGAATTAAAAGACATTCGACCTCGTTCGAACTAAAAGACATTCGACCTCGTTCAAACTAAAAGACATTCGACCTTGTTCAAATTAAAAGACATTCGACCTCGTTCGAAATTAAAGACATTCGACCTTGTTCGAATTAAAAAACATTCGACCTCGTTCGAATTAAAAGACACTTGACCTCGTTCGAATTAAAAGACATTCGACCTCGTTCGAATTAAAGCACTCGACCTCACTCGAATTCACATTTGGCTTCATTCAGGTCAAATGCAACTTATAATTTACTTCGCTCGAATTAAGCTCATATGGTCATTATTGGGTTTACGTTACGTTCGACCTCGCCTATATTAACTAAGTTACATTTCAAATTAAGCTCCGGCTATGTCTGACTTCATTCGACAACATTTATTGTCCCCAGGTAGCGACTACCAAGTTCGGCATTCCAACTTGTTCAACATACAAACCGTGTTTCTACAACTAAGGGCAGCCAAACGGCAGAATTAAGGAAAGAAGCATACAAGACCAAACAGAGAAAAGATTCAGAAACGAACAGCGAAAATAGCATTTCATACTCCAAAATATTCTGTACAATGGCTAAACAGACGCAGTATGCACAAAAATTACAAACCAAAGGAATAACTACTCATCATACGACCCAGCAGCGCCATCTCCACCATCGCCATCGCTATCAGGGTACTCGTCCTCGTACCAGGCACCCTGCTCAATCCCATCCAAATCCTCCTCACCATCGTCGGTTCCCGATGTAGCAGGGTCATAGCCACATGCGATCCGAGATGCACGCACCTTAGCACGAGCATCCTCAAAATCAGCATCAGGAACCCTCCCCGTCGTCATCAAATCTCTAAATATGTCTAGCTGGGCCTCGGCGTGGATCCACTTCTCATAAATCCTGCAGAACGTGAAGATAAGCAGAAGTGTGAGAGGAGGACGGCCAAGCCAACAACTGCGACTTTTAAGCCTCGAGAGTGATGATTTGGTCACCAAGGTTCGAGACCTCTTTATCTATCCCCCCAATTTGCTCGTCAAGCCGCTCTTCCCTGAGCCTGGCCATCTCCAAATCGTTTGCCCGCTCGGACTGGTGGACGCGGATTGCATCTTCCAAATCCTCCACTTTTGCCAAAGTCGCCAACCGAGCCAACTCGGCCTACTCCAAATCTGTCGTCTTCTCAGCGACCTCGTCACTCAAAGCATCGGCCCTGATAGAACATTGTTGGAGTTCAGCCTGCAGAGATACCACTTGGGTCTAAAGGTCCGCACATTCGGCCTCAACTCCCTTGCTCACTTCGAGCTCTTCTTATTTATCCCTCAACTCCCCTTCGAGGATGCTACACTTAGAGATGATTTTCACCAGCTCGTCATATTTCTGCTTCAGTTCGTCCCGAATAGCTTGGAAGTTGTCACTCTCGCCGAACCGTCTACAGATCTCACGATGCTTGTTGCGGTATTCACGGTACTTATTCTCCATCCACTTGAAAATAGTTTTACGCCTCTCTTCCCGGCGAGCACTCTCAATCTCCAATATGTTGGTCTTAAAAAAGATAAGAAAGGAGGAAGAAAACAGTCTATCGAAAATAGCGTGTAAGGCATAGAAACTAGAAAGGTCGGAAGACTTACCTGCGAGGCCGGCTATGCCTGACGACATGGCGACATTGTTCAGCTCCTTGAGGATCTTACCCTCTATATCGGAGTAAAGGGGGCCCAAGGAAGGGACCACTTCTTCAGTGTTCACCAGCAGGTTGCAATCAATGGGGACCATGATGGTTCGAGTGGACCCTTCCAACCTCACTTCCAATTGAGTGAACCCCTCACTCAGAATCTGCACCTCCTCGGGGTCAATATCAGAGCCGATTTTGTAGCTGTCCTCGACAATGTCTTTGTCTCTCACCTTGGCTGATAAGGGAACACCAACTGGTACCAAGGATGACGGCTCACTTCTCAGTACGGTGTCGTCGTCCTCCACATACGGTCCTCCAACTTCACACTCAACTTCAAGAAAGGGTGCACCCACCACTCTTGTTGATGGAATAACTCCAAATGATGGATCCGCGTCACTTTCAAGAGCAGCAGTGATCGGCTCATAGTCGTCCCTTGTAGAGTCTATTGCCCGAACTGTACCGTCACTGACATCCACCTATCTCCTTTTTCGTGGACTCAAGCCTTCCCCACTCGACGACAACTCATCCACTAAATGCAGCACAAGAAAATCCGACGTCCTAGATGCTGAGGCCACCGATGGCTAAGTTGGTCGCGCCGAAACCGGACGTCGAACGAGGGCAGACGACCGGGCAGCCTAGGCCGCGGTTTTAGCTGGGACAAATTCTGTTGTAATGGCCGCCTGGCGGAACGTAGGAGTAGGAGCTCCGCCTTCCTCGAACCTCCCCGTGCTGACAAAATAAGAGAGGAAAAAGGTCGAGATCAGCCCCCGTAGTAAAAGGCGACCTATAAAAAAAATTCAATAACGAAGACAATCAAACTTAGCAGGAAGCTTGGGCCCGAACTTATTAAGGAAGGTCGACCATTCGTGGATCCCCACTGTATGAGGAAGGACTCGGCTAACCCACTCGTGAATATCCTCGAGCAAAGGAGGGGGTTCAGCCTCCACTGTGTAGAAAGAGAAAAATAAGATACAATACAACCAAAGTTGACCAACACAAAATGCAATAGAAGAAAATGGAAGAAAGTTTCTTACGAGCATAGTTCCAAAGCTCAGGAAACCTATTTGCATTTGCCACCACGTCCTCGATTGTGACGTAGCAGCAGTTGAGCCAAAACTACTTATATGTCACTAACCATATGTTTGATAGAATTTGGTAACTAAATCTAAGTTGTAAGTGCTATTTAGTAAATTATTAATGTTTGATTTCTTTAATTTTAATTTATTTTGAAATTCTCAATAAATTCTCCAATTTAAATGGTAGATAAATTTTCATGTTTATACCTTTTCTTACTTGAATGGCAACCATATGTTAAACAATTAATGAAACTAGGATAAATCAATATGATTACCACATTATAGGTGCATGTGATGGGACGAATGTGACTTCCCTACATTATTTGGTTGGCTTATGTTTCATGCATCCATGTTTAAATTGCGGCCTACAACGTTGACATTATAATTTTCTTATAGGAAGAATAATAATTAACCATATGTTTGATAGAATTTGGTAGCCAAATCTAAGTCGAAACGCTATTTAGTAAATTATTAATGTGTAATTTCGTTAATTTCAATTTAAATCTCATTTTTTCTCAATAAATTTTTCAACTTAATTGGCAAATAAAATTCATATTTATACCTTTTCTTGGTTGAATGAATATTATATTTTAAACAACTAATGAAACTAAGATAAACAAATGTGATTACCACATTACAGGTGCATACAATGGAACATATGTGACTTTCCTCGGTTATTTGGGTGGCATATGCTTCAGACATCCATATTTAAATTACGACCCACAATTTTGACATTATAATTGCCTTATAGAAAGAAGAAATTAAGATGATTAACCATATGTTTGATAAATTTTGGTAACCAAATCTAAGTTGTAAGTGCTATTAGTAAATTATTAATGTTCATTTAGATTTTCTCAATAAATTCTCCAATTTAAATGCCAGATAAATTTTCATATATATATATATACCTTCTCCTTGCTTGAATGGTTATCATATGTTAAACAATTAATGAAACTAGGATAAATCAGTTTGATTATCACATTATAGGTGCATGCGATGCGACGAATATGACTTCCCTCAGTTATTTGGGTGGCATATGCTTCATGCATCCATATTTAAGTTACGGCCTACAATGTTGACACTATAATTGCCTTATAGGAAGAAGAAGTTAAGATAATCAACATTATATTTGATAGAGTTTGGTAACCCAAACTAAGTTGCAAGTGCATTTTAATAAATTACTAATGCTTGATTTTTTTAATTTTGGTTTAAATTTCAAATTTTTCAATAAATATTCCGATTCAAATGGCAGATAAAATTTCATATTTATAATTTTCTTGCTTGAATGGCTATGATATGTTAAACAACGGATAAAACTAGAGTAAATCGATGTGATTACCACAATATAGGTACATGCAATGGGACGAATGTGACTTCCTTTAGTTATTTGGGTAGCATATGCTTTATGCATCCACGTCTAAATTACGGCCTACAATGTTGCCATTATAATTGTTGATGTTTGACTAAAACTCAAGTTTCTGCATGTAAATTGTCTTGCATTATGTCTCGACCTTATTAAATTTAATGCGAATATTTGTGACTCGAGGTTAATAATGATGTTTATAGGTGTAAGGATCAATCGGAGGTAATATAGAAGGATTGTGCATAAATTGAAATAAAAATGAAAGAATTTAGAGGAGAACGGTGTTTTGGCGTCCAGGTTTGAGCCATGCACAATTCAAAATGCAAAAGATTGCACTATACAAAGTTGAGCACCCAGCTTTGCGCCATTCGCGATTCAAAATGCCAAAGCGGGAAACTTTTCCTATTTTAGCTAGGACTATAATTTCGACCCGACAAGCTCCTAACATGTATAAAATGGGTTCTAAACCTATTTTTTTTAGAGGGGAGACATTAATAGAGAAGCAAGAAAGCTACATGAATATTTGAAAGAAAAGAATCACAAGAGTTTTCTCTTTGTTCTTTCTTAAATATGTATTTTAATGCTTTCAAATATTATCATAATTGTTAGTATGATTACGAGTAGTTAAACTCTTTTATCTATGGTTTTGATGGACCCTTTTGGAGGATGATTTTTCGTAATTTAGCCTTTAGACTTCTCTATTTGTTCAACTATGTGCTTATTTTAATTAATTGAAGAGCTTTCAATTAACAATATCTATTTAGTATTGTTTGGGAAAAGGATGTATTATATATTTAGGTGGTTGTTAAACGATATCATTCCTAACGTATGTGAAGAATCAATACAATGGGTTTAAAGGTGAATAAGAATAACAAAGCCTTGACATGGTCATAGTGAGCGGTAAAAATGTCACGACCCAAAATCCACTATAGGATGTGAAGGAGCCCAATATCGTCGTCGGGCTAGCCAATACTTAGTTATTCATTTTCTTATTTTTTAAATCATAAATCTTGTTTAAATTGAGAGATCAGTGCATTAAAATAAATCTCAGTTACTTACAGTATAATGAGAATATAAGGTAAAAGTGTGCCAATGTAAAACAATCCATAAACAATTTCTAGAACAACCCCCAAAATTCGGTGTCACAAGTGCATGAGCATCTACTAGGAATATAATAAAATGCAACATCTATTTGGAATACAAGTTAGACAGGGAAATATGAATAACTCTGATGGAGACTATGTATGTTGCGGATCGTAACATGGAATGCAACTCACCGTAAAGTCCCCGTAACAACCGCATCTTTGCACCCAAAAAATCACTAGAATTATATATATATACCTTCACAATAAGTGCAACAAGTGTAGATTGTGTACATAAATCAACGTGTACGCAGTAAGTATCTAGCCTAACCCCGGAGAAGTAGTGATGAAGGGTCAACATCGACACTTACTAGTGGTCTAATAAATCAAATACAGTAGGAAGTAAACAAATATATGGCAGGTTGGTAAACAGTATAAACAAATATAGGTACGTGATACAATCCTCCTCTAAACAATAAACTCAAACTCTCAATTATCAGTTACCTCCTAAACTGGAGTATATATGAAATGAACTTCACCAGATAGGTCGTCACAACTCAAATCAGGAAAACACACGGATACACTGGTTTCTTGTCAAATATTACGCACGATGCTGCCGAGTCGAACGACCCGATGCCATAAGAGTATTTCATAGAAATGCCGAGACGAACAGCCTGATCCCATAAGAATGTGGTATTGCCGAGGCGAACAGCCCAATCCCATAATAATATGTACACCGTCGAGGGTCAAACGACACGAACCATAGATGCATCTATTATACTACCGAGGCGAATAACCCGCTCCCATAAGAGTGTGGTACATAATCCTGTCGAGGCGAACGACTCGATCTCATTAGAGTAAGAATTTTTAATGGGTATGTGACCTCACTCACAAATATATGTGTGAGTTATGAAATTTAATGAAAACTTTACAATGAATATGCACAACGCATGAGAAATTCATAAGGGAAGCACAAATTATTTCTCGGATTATCAAGTAGTTCGTCACATCTCTACAATAGTGAGTCTATCACCATGTGCAAGTGTAGTGATCGCGCTCAACTATGTCTTATAAAAAGACTAAAAGGGCGTTGCAAATATAATCCGGGGTATTACGCCCAGAGACGATCCCACAGGGAATTAACGTATCAATCAAGCCGTCAGAATACTAAACTTTCACTAAATCAACTTTCTCAAGAATCATGAATATCACTTGGTAATGTTTTACTACTACTACTGAGCAAAATTAATTAACTAAAGATTAACTAACAATGCGGTGTAAACAATTATAATAAAGGTCTAAGGTTATGGTTTCCCCCTTCGATGAACTTCTTTCTTGGATACTTCCAATAGTTTGATTAGTTGTCTCTATCAATCATGAACACTCTAGTTATCATAAATCTCTCTCAAATAATTATGATAATTTACTAGACGTACTCTTTTAAGTTACGCTAGATTGCATTACAGTTCACTTTAGATTGCACCCGAGGTATCGTTATTTCTAATCCAATCTCTAAACCCTCGGTTATGACTTTCGTCTATACTCGAGGAGTGATGTTGTTCAAATAACTACCTAAATATGCACTCTCTCTCAAGTAGATACATAATAAATAGGAACAACTAATTGAGGATCCTTTCAATTAACTGCAACAAGAACGTAGTTGAACAAATAGAGATTAACAACCAACCAAAACTATATTAATATCACAATAAGTTCATCCCCCAACGGGTTCCACCAAAACCTTAGATTAAAGAAATTAGATACTCATAATAATCAAACCCAAAATAACTTGCATAATTAAATTACAGAGTAATGAATAAAGGATGTAAAAATCAATGTTTTGCTTTGCTGAGTAGTATTCCACATGCTTCTCATATCTAATGGCATAATTCTCCCAAAGTTGTGTGTTTTGGGTCTATTTATATGTTTTGGGACGAACCTTAAACATATAGGATACTTCTAGTCAAATCGGGAAACACTTAAAGTCTTTAAAACTCGGACTGGGCCGGATCGAGGACCAGGCGTTACAGGCCAAACACCTGGCTAACGCCTGGCCATACCTGGCGTTAGAGCCCAAACGCCCACCAAACGCCTGGCCATACCAGGGGTTACAGCCCAAACGCCCGGGTAACGCCTGGCATGACCAGGATTTACAGCCCAAACGCCTGGCTATAGCCAGGTTCACTCATTTTTTACTCTTGAGCGTATTTTTGACGTTTATGCATCCATTTAGCTCGGCTTTCATCTCCAATTAACCTACACATAAAATAGACTCCATTATGCTCAAACGAGGTGTATTTTTACCATTAACGCACATAAAATATAAGGGACATAATGCGTTAAACCATGAATTCTAGCCACACATCAACACCCCACACTTAAACATTTGCTCATCCTCGAGCAATTAAACTACACCCATGAACACAACTTATTTAAGCAAATCCTTTAACGCGTTATACCAAGAATTTTTAAAATAGTTTAAGCACAAAGGTGTGACATCCTCGCCTCAATAATCGACTCACACATACCATGCTTTATTCACAATTCACTAACTACTCTAACATAGAGGTCAACAACATTACCTTTCCTTCATGAATCATGTGCCCTCACCAAATCAAAGAGTTAGTTCCACACACAATGAAATTTTAGAATACTTAGGAACTCAAGATAGAAAGAATTCACTCACTCTCGGAAATAATATTCATATGCCACAAAAGATGCACCATAGGCTTGCCCGTAGTATACTACTCTACTAATCGAGCTCATTCAGTCTAGGATCAAGTAGGAATTTATTTGGTTGTAATGTAGGCTGCGGGACGGGTCAGATACATTAAGATATAAGAGTGACTACATTTAAATCATGCAATGTCCTCAGTGCATCACATATAGACAAAACAAGAAGTAAAAATAATTTGCAAGAAACTTCCTGATCAAGTAGCGTCGACATCCTCTCCATTAGTTTTGATTTCCATGCTCCTTCGAACAAACGCTTGAATCACTATATGCCTATACTTTGAACTTATGAATTGGACCCCAAGTTTTGATTCTGCTCTATGATCATGCTCCTGGGGTGGTGGAACGAATCTGACTGGCCCAATAAAACAATGTAGTAATTTGTGCTTCTTGGCCTTTCGATGAGATGTGTATTCCCAACTTTCTGGCAAGAAGAATTCCAGAGTGTAGGCATCTTGTTCCTTATTCCTTGGCTCCTCAAGTGGTTCGGATGTGAAAAAATGGTTGGAGTATGTACCAATGCAATCAACATCCTCAACACTAATGACACTAGATTCAACAAAATACGTATCATCAATGTCCTTGGTTAACTCTAGTATCTTTTCTACCACATTGACATCCTCAAAATCTAGTCTGATTGATTGTTGGTGTTCTACTCTGGCCTTCTCCACTAGCACCTCATGTACGTCATCATCCATGGGTTCTTTGTTCCTATTAACTAGATAAGGTGGCAGTGGTTTCAGTTCCAAGCTGGGTGGTTCTTCAACAGATGGACTGGCCGGCGGGCTCTCTCTTTTCTCTATGTGTAATGACTCAAACTCAAGAGCCCTCGGCCAGACCCCTTTTCCTTCAAGTTCTAACACCCAGTCTGCCAGTTCTTCACCGTTCATATCATCTAGATTCATAAAACATGCAGTCAAAGGGTCCCTAACAGTTAGGGATGCATCATCTTCTTCCGGGATCACGTTCACAACATCAATAAGAGAGCAGTTGGCGAACTCACTTGGTCGCCTCATAGACTTCTGCACGTTGAACGCGATTTCTTCATCATTGAGCCTCATCTTAAGTTCACCAGTCTCACAATCGATGAGGCCTCTGCCTGTGGACAAGAATGGACTTCGCAAGATTATGGGAATTTCCTCATCCACTTTACAATCTAGTATCACAAAATCAGCAAGGGAACACAAACTTCCCACTTGCACCAATACATCATCAAGAATGCCTGACGGTCTCTTTACCGTCTTGTCAGCTAGCTGCAATAATATTGAAGTTGGTCTGGCTCTACCAATCCCAGTCTCTTGTAAATGGCCAGGGGCATGAGATTAATACTGGCCCCCAAATTACATAGAGCTTTGGCGAAATCTAAGTTGCCAATGGTACAAGGAATTATAAAACTCCCTGGGTCAGACAACTTTTCAGCAATAGGACGCGTCACCACCGCACTACAAGTCTGAGTAAGGGTGACAGTAGCCAGATCTTGGAAGTCAAATTTTCTGGACATCAAGTCCTTCATCATTTTAGGGTAACCATACATTTACTTCAACGCATCAATCAATGGGATATTTACCTGTATTTGCTTTAGCATGTCCAAGAACTTTTTTTATTGTTCATCCTTTTGGTATTTGGCCAGCCTCTAAGGGAATGGAGCTGGCGGTCTCTTTTTCCCAGTGATTTGGGAATTTTATTTCTCAGCCACCACCTCAACTACCGGCTCCTGTGCTATCTCCACTTCTTTTTCAGCCTCACTCTGCGTACTGTGTTCTCCTTCAGTGGGTTGCACTATTACCTTGGTCAAGTTTATTGAATCATCAAGTTCAATCGACATGGGTACCAGTGTCTCAGCCTGCCTGCTTTCACGAGCTATCTCCAGTTCCAAGTCTAAGTCCCTTCCATTACGGAGACTCACTTCCATCAGCTGCCTTAGGCCCTGGTCCGTAGGATTTACTTGAGTATCTGCAGGTAAAGTCCCAAGAGGACGATTGTTCACTGCCATAGATATCTGGCCCAACTGTACTTCAATATTTTTAATAGTTGCATCATGTACATCTACTCTCTCACTGATTTTAGCAGTTGTCCCAATCACCTGTTGCATCATTGCTTCAAGCCTGGAAAACCCATCTTCTTGCCTCCCCCCATGTTGTTGATGAGGAGGGTGGTATGCCTGTTGCTGATTGTTATACCCTTGTGGCCTTTTGGTAAGGTGCCACATTACCATGAGGTCTCATGGAACCCATGTTTCCATTGTTCTACTGCTGATGAGGTGGTCTATATGGTTGAACTTGTTGATTCCAATTATGTCCCCCTTGTCTTTGGCTTCCATAATTTGCCACATAATTCATGTTTTCTTGATAAGGAGGGTGATCACATTCTGGATTCCACTGATTATCAAATGGTTGACTAATGCAAGATGTGCATAAGCCCCCATTGGTTGTATCCACGATGTGTACCTGCTTCTTTTGCCCTGATTCCTCCACCTGCTTAGTTAGTATGCTCATCTGTGTTATCAAGGTGGCCACGTTCTCTGCAATAGTATTGGATGGATCTAAGGGCACTGAGTGAACGACAGGAGTAATGGGTGCATTCTTAGTTGTCCACCCTGAATTCTGAGCCATTTTATCAAGCAGGATCTGACTTTCTCTCCATGTTTTGCTCAAGAATGCTCCACCAGCTGAGGCATCAACATTTTCCTTTACAGTATCAGCCAGACCCATATAAAAATGCTGCCCCAACATCTGCTCCGGAATACCATGGTGTGGACAGATAACCAGCATTCCCTTAAATCGTTCCCATGTCTCCTGCAATGTTTCAACTGGTTTCTGTCTGAAGCTCAAGATTTCATCAATTTGTTGAGCTTTCTTGTTGGGTGGATGAAATTTGTTCACGAACTGCTTAACCAACTCCTCCCATATGGTAATGGAATTGATGGGGAGTGAGTTTAGCCAAGTTCGGGCTACTCCAGTCACTGAGAATGGAAACAACAACAATTTTATTGCCTCCTGAGTGACGTTTGGCTGCCTCTATGTTTTGCAAATTGACAGGAAATTCTTCAAATGTTGTTGGGGGTCTTCGATGTATGACCCTGAGAATAGTCCCTTGTTCTGCAACAAGTGCAACATATTATTTGTAATCTGGAAAGATTCAGCCTGTATTTGAGGGACTAGTCTGGCAGTGGCCAAATTCTTTGTTGTGGGTTGTGCCCAGTCATATAAAGGATCCTATGCCCCTATTTGCGCAACTGGGTCTACCACATCATCCCCATCGTTGTTCCTGTTGTTTGGATCTTCCATGTCGGGTTCAAGTTGTTAAGTTGATGGTTGTTGTTTGCTTTTCCGGTTGGCCTGGTTTAAGGCCTTGAAAACTTTCTCGGGGTCTGATAAGGCTTCTAATACTTCACCAGCTCTCGATGACTTTCTAGGCATGCACCTGTACAACCAAGTTAGCAAACGTTAAAATTTCAATGTATAGATGAAAATTGAAGAGAATTGACTATACTTAAGAATTTTGTATTTCTTCCAACTCTAATTGATAACACCGTTAATTCCTCGGCAAAGATGTCAAAATTTGATCACACTCAACTATGTCTTATAAAAAGACTAAACGGGTGTTGCAAATATAATCCGGGGTATTACGCCCAGAGTCGATTCCACAGGGAATTAACGTATCAATCAAGCCGTCAGAATACTAAACTTTCACTAAATCAACTTTCTCAAGAATTATGAATATCACTTGGTGATGTTTTACTACTACTACTGAGCAAAATTAATAAACTAAATATTAACTAACAATGCGGTGTAAACAATTATAATAAAGGTCTAAGGTTATGGTTTCCCCTTCGGTGAACTTCTTTCTTGGATACTTCCTATAGTTTGATTAGTTGTCTCCATAAATCATGAACACTCTAGTTATCATAAATCTCTCTAAAATAATTATGATAATTTACTAGATGCACTCTCTCAAGTTACGCTAGCTAGATTGCATTACAGTTCACTTTAGATTGCACCCGAGGTATCGTTATTTCTAATCCAACCTCTAAACCCTCGGTTGTGACTTTCGTCTATACTCGGGGAGTGATGTTGTTCAAATAACTACTCAAATATGCACTCTCTCTCAAGTAGATACATACTAAATAGGAACAACTAATTGAGGATCCTTTCAATTAACTGCAACAAGAACGTAGTTGAACAAATAGAGATTAACAACCAACCAAAACTATATTAATATCACAATAAGTTCATCCCCCAACGGGTTCCACCAAAACCTTAGATTAAAGAAATTAGATACTCATGCTCATAATAATCAAATCCAAAATAACTTGCATAATTAAATTACAGAGTAATGAATAAAGGATGTAAAAATCAATGTTTTGCTTTGTTGAGTAGTATTCCACACGCTTCTCTTGTCTCTAATGGAATAATTCTCCCAAAGTTGTGTGTTTTGGGTCTATTTATATGTTTTGGGACAAACCATAAACGTGTAGGATACTTCTAGTCAAACCGGTAAACACTTAAAGCCTTTAAAACTCGGACTGGGCCGGATCGAGGACCAGGCGTTACAGGCCAAACGCCTGGCCATACCTAGCGTTAGAGCCCAAACGCCCACCAAACGCCTGGCCATACCAGGCATTACAGCCCAAACGCCCGGGTAACGCCTGGCATGACCAGGATTTATAGCCCATACACCTGGCTATATCCAGGTTCACTCCTTTTTGACTCTTGAGCGTATTTTGATGTTTATGCATCCATTTAGCTCGGATTACATCTCCAATTCACATACACATGAAATAGACTCCATTATGCTCAAACGAGGTGTGTTTTTACCATTAACACACATAAAATGTAAGGCACATAATGCGTTAAACCATGAATTCTAGCCACACATCATGTAGTCTCAATCGTAACTGTCACGACCCAAATTCCCAACCTTAGGAATCGTGATGGCGCCTAACACCACACTTGCTAGGCAAGCCAATATTAGAGTTCGATTAGCTATTTTTCTTTGATTATCCATTTAAACATAATAAAATAAATTTGAAGTAAACTTAATCTAATGGTTTCCAAAGAATAACTCAAAATATAAAATAATAAGCAAATAAATAGACCGAGCCATGAACTAATTATATAAATAACTCTAAGACTACCCCAGGGTCTGGTGTCACAATTCACGAACTACTAAAGAGTACTACAATCAATGGGCTGAAAGAAATAATATAATTATTTTAGGAAAATCATAAAATAGTCTCTACGAACTAAGAGAAGACTCTCGGGATCTGCGTACACCGGCAGATATACCTCGTGTCTCCAGAAAATGAATAGCGGCTACTAAAAATTTCTATTGCTGGTCGGTACCTGGATCTGCACAAAAGATTGCAGAGTGTAGTATCAGTACAACCGACCCCATGTACTGAGTAAGTGTCGAGCCTAACCTCGACAAAGTAGTGACGAGGCTAAGGCGGGGCAATTATAACTTAACCTGCGACAATATATGTATATAATAAAGTAATAAAACAATCCTACGCAAACAAGAAAATATAACTGCAATAATGAATAAATAAAATAACTCAGTTGCCTACTCCAGGCCTCAGCTGTGACCAAGATCCCGCATAAATTTTCAAACATTACTTTAAAACAATCGTATGTGCATAATATGAGAAACAGTAGAGTAAAACAATAAAGCTTCCAAATCTTTGTAATTAAAATCAGAAAAACATAAATATCCTCCCTCATCACTGTCTTGTGGCGGTGTGCAACCCGATTCCACCTGTCCACCCTTATCACTATCATTTATTTCCCCTGTCCACCTTTATCACTATCATTTATTTTCCTGTGCACCCTTATCACTATCATTTATTTTCCCTGGTCGCCCTTATCACTATCATATTGTCCACCCTTATCACTATCAATTGATTTATTTATCAAAAACTTTCACAATTTAGGCCAAGCCTTTCACAACACGTTTATCTCAACAATTATAAACAGAACACAGTATAGTTCACAAGCTGTATCCAATATTATTTCATAATGAACCAACCAGAATATATGTAAATATCGTAACACTGTCATACAGCTCAACCTTTATGTACCATAACAAAATCAAGGGAACAACCAACACTTTTAACACGCGTACAACAATACTTGGCAATAATCTAATGAAAATAAATAGTCAAGTAGCATATTCGGAATAATTCAATTACGTACTTGAACATATTTCTAAAAGCAGCCTATAAATGAATATTTTCATCTATTCACTCATGACCTAAATTTAATGAGCTCCAAATAGTTTATCGCATCTTACCGTTTTACATTTTTAAAGTCTGGGGTCCTACTCTACAATATTATCAATACTTTTTTTTTGTTTGTTTATTGGTCTAAGGTTTAAAACTTCACTAAATCTTCAAAAGAAAAACATAAAAACGATAATCCAAATGCATTCTTGATCTATATAACATCAAGACAAAAGTACATGTGACTCTTATTCAGGCCTTAGATTTATTACAGCAAAGATCATCACTTGACCATATAAACCTCAACAATCATAAAACAGTCAAGTTGGGAAGTAAATAAATGGAAAACAGAAAAGGGATCATGGTAAACAACAATTTGGTAGTGCATAAGTACTCGTCACCTCACATATACACTACACACAAGCAATTTCACATAACAATCAGGTTCGGGATTCCTATTCCCTCAAGTCAAGGTTAAACCAAGAACTTACCTCAACTTCGCAGGCCATTCACTGTTCAATTATAGCTTTTCCTCTTGAATTCACCTCTAATACACTCGAATGCTAAATGAACTCACTTTACTGAAAATTATAATTTTTCCTAAATTTTCGCAAAAAAAGTTAAAATCCGACCGCGGGCCCGCTTGCTCCAAACTCGGGTTCGGACCAAATTACGATTACCCATTCACCCACGAGCCCGAATATACAATTAGTTTCGAAATCTGACCTCAATTCGAGGCAAAGATTCAATTTTTACAAAATTCCTTAAATCGGAGCTCATTTGTTCAATATGATATCATTCATACTTGAAGAAATGACGTCAAAGCATAAGAAAGAATGAGCGCAACACAACCCAAACCTATTCGAAACTCACCCGAGCCCTCGGAGCTCTAAACCAAACATTCACGTAAGTCTAAAAATATCATACAGACTTTCTTGTGCGATCAAATCATGAAAATAACATGTAAAACTATGAATTAAATCTCAAAACTCATCATTTTTCTCAAGAACACTTCAATTTCACTTTTTCTCAACCAGACGTCTGAATCACGTCAAATAAACTCCGATTCTCACCAAACTTCACAGTTAGTATTCAAATACTATAACAAATCTGTACCGGGGTGCGGAAAGAAAATACGAGCCCGATACCAATGGTTTCAAACATTAATTTTTTTCTTTATTTCATTAATAATTCAGCCAAACAATTTCTTTCAAAAATTGATTTTTAAGGCTTGGGACCTCGGAATTTATTTCCGGCCATAAGACCAAGTCGTATATTTTACTGCGGACCTCCCGGGATCGTCGAAACAGAGATCCGGGTCCGTTTACTAAAAAATTTGACTCAAGTCAACTAAAACCAAATTTTAATTCTAAAAATTATTATTTCTTATATTTTCACATAAAAGCTTTCCAGTTTCACGTCCGGACTGCGCACGTAAATTGAGGTAATTAAAATTAGTCTTTTTATGGCTAATAAGCCTAGAACGGAGTCTTAATTCATAAAATGACCCCTTGGGTCATCACGCGAAATAAATGAATTTAACGAGCAAAGATAACTCAAATAGTACAATTATTGCATGGCGTGAACCTAAGTCTACCCACACATAATCAGGAATTCTAGCATACGCATGGACACTCGTTACCTCATACGTGCGTAGCTCCCACAACATGTAACACATAAGAATATAACACCCACCGGGTAAATTCCCTCACAGGGTTAGACATGAGACTTACCTCGCTCTGAAGTTCAAAAACCGGCTCCAACGCTACTCTAACACCTCAAACCGATGCCCCTCGATCCAAAGCTAATCAAACAGTGTGCAAACCAATAAGAATGTACTCTAATACTCATAATTAATTAATTTATAACAATTCCCAACTCCGCTTGAAAGGTCAACAAAGTCAACCCTCGGGCCCACGTGCCCGCATTTCAAAAATTTTGAAGATAAACTTTACCCATAACATTACGAACTCAAATACATAATTTATTCCTAATTCCATGTCTAATTTCGTGGACAAATTTCAAACATACCAATTTCCAGGTTTTCTCTAATCCCAAAATTTCCATAAATATTCATCTTCTAATCCGCATATAAACCATGTATTTAACTCACAAAGTGTAGAAGTCACTTACCTCAAGTTTGATGATGAAAAATGGCGGTCCAAAATCGCCCTAACGCCGGCACCCATGGAAGAAATGAGGTGAAAATAAGCCAACCCCTGATTTAAAACAACACTGCCCAGAATTCCCTTCTTCGCGATCGCACACTCGCGATCGCGATGACCAAGAGCCAGCTACCCAAAAATCCTACTTCGCGTTCGCAGTTGCCTCCCTGCATTCCCGTTGCCTCCACGTCTCACTGATTCGCATTTACAGTCCTCAAGCCGCGTTCCCGATGGCTTAGCTCCACCAGTCCCCAACTTCCCCCTCCTTCATCGCGTTCACGATGCCCAGTCGCGTTCGCGTAGAGCACCTAGGACTCACCTACATGTTCGCATTCCCTTTGTCGCTTTCATAATGCACAAAATCCTCCTTAGCTCCAGCTTCTCTTCGCGATCGCGTCCTTTCAACTGCGATCGTGTTGCTTACCAGACATGCCAACAAGTCCTAAAACATAACACGGTCCTGCTCGAGGCCTCAAATTACATCAAACGTCATCAAAAATATGAATCGACGATCGAAATCTTTCATTAAACTTTCAAACATTCAAACTTCGTCGAGCGCATCCGAATTATGCTTTAAAATGCCGGAATGCCGCCAAATTTTGCGTGCAAGTCACAAATCACGATATGAACCTATTCCAAGGCTCAGAAATCCAAACGGACATCAATAACACCAAAATTCATTTCAAATCAAACTTCAGAAATCTTTGAACTTTAAAAATGCCAACTTTCTACAGCAAGCGTCGAAATGTTCCCAGGCCATCCGGTACTCAACCCGAATACGTGCCCAAGTCATAAATCATTAGAAAAATCTATTGGAAGCTTCAAATCTCATTCCGAGGTCATCTAGTCAAAAGTCAAACCTTGATCAGCTCTTCCAACTTAAAGCTTCCGAATTGAGAATTTTCCTTCTGAAACCACTCAACAAGCTACAACTTGAATACGACACCTAAGGAAGAACGAACTCTGGAAAAGAACTACTCAGCCTGCGTAACGAGTAAAATGGTCGAACAGACATTATGAACCTTTCTCTGAGAATGAGAAACAAAATACACAAGAATAGATATAGGGAACCATACTCAACATCTCATTGTTGCGGCGTGCAACCCGATCGAAACATGATACCATTGCGGCGTGTAACCCGATTCAAAAAACATACTCGTGGCGGCGTGCCACCCGATCCACACACAGCAATAAGGAAGTACCCATCAAGCCATAATTCTTATACTTACGAAATACCCAAATATCGACCACAAGCACGCCAAGTGCAAAAATACAACCCTGGGGAGACGGATAGCTCCATGCGCTACAAAACTCGAGCTCCACTAAGGTGCAATAATGATAAGCTACACAGGACCACAACACACATGCGAATAATCAAGTCGTCTCACAACCCACATGGCATAATAAAGTATTATATAGAATAGCTGACGACATGAATAACACCCAACACCTGAAGACTCCTCCATAAGTTGTGGCTAAATGAACACATCTGACCTGATATGATATAGAGCACACATCCACATTAAGTCTACTAGTGGACCTCAAGCCGATTCCGATCATCCCATACTGGGCAACTAACCTTCCAAGGATCCACAATGACCCTATGACACATAATAACAGTCGTCAAATCCAGAATAAACTCCCTGTCACGACCCCCAAACTAAACTGGCCGTGATGGCGCCTATTGTGATACTAGGCTAGCCAATTCACTATAAATGCTAAAAATAATTTTCCATTTAATACATCAAATATCCACAATTTTCATAATAATTCGGTTTCTTAAGCATTTCAAATGCACTAAAAATGATTAGAACATCTAAACACAGTCCCAATATCTGGAGTCAACCGTCATGATCATCTAAGAAGTGATACAGTCTAATACAATCCTCTACTACAACAAATCTGGGAATGTAAAGTACAAATGATAGAGTAGGAAGGAGAAAGAGTAGTCTGCGGATGCCGATCAGCTACCTCACGATCTCCGAACAATGCTCCAAATGGGGTAGCTCAACTATCGCTATGCCCCGGTATCTGAATCTGCACACAAGGTGCAGGGAGTGACGTGAGTACGCCAACTCAGTAAGTAACCAAAGTATCTAAAAACATGAGTGTAGTGACGAGCATTTATAAATCATAAAAATCCGTATAATAAGTGAATGTAGAAATAAGTAAATCAAGTCAGGAATTTACATTTCTGAGTATTTCATAAAACTCCAGATTCCATTTAAAAATCTCGTATGAAAACATTTATCATCAGAGGCTCAGTGTAAACAAAAGTGAAAAAAAATAGTGGTTTCATAAAATATAGTCCCCTCGGGCACAATATCACTTACAACAAAGACTCTCAGTCACTTGTGACTCTACTCCCATAAGCCAATGCTCACACTCAGCACTCTCACTCATCAAGTACTATATAACAACTGATGCGGCTTACCACCCGCTCACATACGTATATATATATATATATATATATACATATATATTGCTGCGGCGCGCAACCCGATCCATATATAATGTATATTGTTGTGGCGTGCAGCCCAATCCATATAATAGTCGACTGCGCTCACTGGGGGTGTACAGACTTCTGGAGGGGCTCCTACAACCCAAGCGTTATATTGCTGCAGCGTGCAACCCGATCCAATATATATATTGTTGCAGCATGCAGCCCGATCCATATATAATGTATATTGTTGCGGCGTGCAGCCCGATCCACATAAACTAATATATATTGTTGCGGCGTGCAGCCCGATCCACATATAATAATATATATATTGCTGCGGCGTGCAACCCGATCCATAACTATCCTCTCATACTTGGCCCTCAGCCTCATTACATATATACCCCTAACTGCCCTCATACTCACATACTCGGCTCTTGGCCTCACTACATATATACTCATAACTGCCCTTGTATACTCGGCCCTCGGCCTAACACATATATATTGCTACGGCGTGCAGCCCGATCCATAGCCATCATCACATACTCAGCTCTCGGCCTGACTCGGACACCCTCACAAGCCACTTGGGAAATTCATCTCAACTCACGGGTCTCAGCCCAAAATACTTTTCAGAGTTTTCAAAGTAGTGTGATAATAGTGTAACAAGTCGAAAACATGACTGAGTTCACAATTGTTCTATAGGATAGTGTAAGAATAGTGTAAAAGTACCTCTGAGGGTCTAAACAGGTCGGCACAAGGCCCCAATCATGGAAAATACCCCTGAGGGTCTAAACAGGTTGGCACGAGGCCCCAAACATGGCTCACAACCAATAAACAAGTACAAATTTCTAAAATACAGGATATCATAAGGTTTCAAATCGAATACGCGGCTTAATAGTCGCTACGAGACGGACCAAGTCACAATCCCTATCGATGCACGCCCCCACGCTCGTCACCTAGCATGTGCATCACCTTATTTACCACAACAATATCAAATACCGGGGTGTCATACCCTCAGGTTTAGAGTTACAATCGTTACTTACCTCAAAACAACCCACAAGCTACTCTGCATGCTCTTGCCCCTCGAATTGGCTCCCAAAAGCTTCGAATCTAACCAAAACCAGATTAATGTCATCAATATACGCTAACAGAACAAAAACCAATCGAAAGATATAAATGTTTAACACAATTCTCGAAATTTGCCAAATCCGGACCCCGGGGCCCACGTCTCAGAATATGATAAAAATTACATCACAAGAATCCTTATCCTCCCATGAGTCCGTACATACCAAGAGCATCAAAATCATAACACAATTTCCCACTCAAATTACCAAAAGAATTTCCAAATTCTTCCTTCCATTTTCCCCAAATTTTCTACTTAATTCCTTAAATTGCATGGTGAAAATCAAGACAAATTCATGAAATTAAACCAAAAATAGTTGAAGAACACTTACCACAAGAATCCCACTGAAAATCTCGTCCAAATCTCCTTCACCCGAGCTCTCAAATGGCAAAATGAGTTATGGCCAAGAACCGAAAGTAGAACTTAAACTGTCTGCCCAGACTTTTACCCTGTGCGATCGCGGAAGAAGACACGCGATCGCGAAGAACAAAATGTTGCCCAACCAAACTAACCCTATGCGATCGCAGAGACACCTATGCGATCGCGAAGAACCACTTCTTACAACTATGCGATCGCGACCAACTCTATGCGACCGCATAGAGCAAATTCCAGCATCACACTGTCACTCCAATTCTACTATGCAAACGCAACCATCACCATGCGAACGTAGTGGCCAAGACTGATCACACTATGCGATCGCAATTCAAAAAATCCACCTGGCCTCAACTTACTTTACGCGATCGCGGATGAACTCACGCGATCGCAATGAACAATCACTGCTGCTAAAACACCAGAAAAACCAACAATCTCCCGAAGACCATAAATGTCCGTTTGAGCATCCAAAATACACCTGAATCCCTAGGGACCTCAACCAAACCTACCAACATATCCCATAACATAATTCAAACTTAGTCGAGCCTTTGAAACACCAAAAACAACGCAAAAATACCAAAATCACATCAAATTCAAGCCCATGAACTTTGAAATTTCTAAATTTCGCCAAAGATGCCAAAACCATCCAAAACACATACAATTGACCTGAAAATTTGCACACATATCCAAAATGACATTACGAACCTACTCCAACTACCGAAATTCCATTCTGACCCCGATTGACTATTTTTCCCTGCCGACCGAAAATTGCCAAAAACTAACTTTCGCCAATTCAAGCCTAATTCCACACCGGACATCCAAAATTCATTCTGAACACACTACTAAGTCCCAAATCACCCAACGAAGCTATCCAAACCATAAAATCCGCAATCCGAGGTCGTTTACGAATAAGTCAACTTCTGATTGACTTTTTCCACTATTGAACCAAGATAAGAGACTAAGTGTCTCATTTCTCTCCAAAGATCGCTCCGATCTCGAGCCAACCAATCCAACACAATGTAATGAAGCTGAACCACATATAATGAAGAAGAAACAGGGCTAAACTCTCGGAACGACCGACCGGGTCGTTACATCCTCCCCCACTTAAACATACGTTCGTCCTCGAACGTGCCAAGAATTGTTCTCCAACACCATCGAACTGCCGCGTAACCTCGCCATGAACATACCCGGGGGTGATCCCACGTCACCCTATCCCATATAGGTCCAATAGCACAACACAGTTGAAATTTTGAAATCCAACCTGACCCATAAACCTTAGAACCAAATTTCCACTTCTGAAGTAATATACAAGATCAAAATTCCACAACTATAAACTGAACAAGTCTGAACATGCTGGATCAAGCCATATACGCACCCCAGATGAAATCACATAATACACCGCATGACTCAAACACTTATAGCGATAGCTCTTAACCACAATAACTGCTCAGAACAACTCAATACCGGTACATAACCTCTTATCAAGAAATGCCTCGCTCTAACACTTTCATATACTGCCGATGATGAAAGAAACACGTAGAAACTAACAACCATTCGTCCGATCAGTCAGACATGAAGCTCCCCCTTCCCAAACAGGAAATATAGTAGATTTCTAAGCCGACTCCCGATATTTATCCTTCCAACTATGTTTTAGACACTTCTGACAATATTCATTCTAGGTCCAATGACCTCTTCTCATCTAACACGACCAATCTGATGACATGACCCATCGATAAAATTTGAAGCCATAACCTGTGCAACTCGTGCACGCAATAGCAACATCCCAAAGTAATCAAATTATATGAAAGATTCACACGCGAGGATTATCCCACCATTAACAATTACCATCACAAAATCATGCTAAAATCCTGGCACACGTCGCAAAAATTGATACACACGAATCCAATACCAAAGGTCATACCCCTACATAACCTCCACTACACTACGCGATCTCATCCAAACGCTGGTCCACATGAAATACTATAAGCCACCTTGCCCAAAATCAATAACCGTTCGAAATTCGACATCAAGTACTCAAAGTGCATTGCCATAACCATGGGTAAACTGGACGATACCATGCCATACGAATCAGAAAATGCATAATCAATACGCCTAAATCTCGCAATACCCAAATTACCTTACTCAGATCCCGCTATAAAACCCAAATAAACCCGCACCGTAAGTGCATATAACTAACAATCACCACGCCTCGCAACACCGAAGGGTAGCTCGTAGATCACCCCAGAACATGAATAAACTCAATCACAATCAAATGGTACATTCCTCAAAAATAGAAATTCTGAGTCAGTAATTCCGACTCGGTGCAGAACACACACTCATACGGGCCTACCAATAACCCTGAATCAACTCTGGTCACCCACAACAGATAGATAAGTTACCGAAAAGTTCACAATGACTGAATCATGGTACATACTAACATCCGACTAGCTTTGCTCGCATCTTCATAGTTCACTACCAAGAAATAACCTGTTTATGAGAACACTCGGTCTCGAAGTCCATGAAGCGCACAAATTACTATATCTGATCTCAATTCCACCGCTCGAATACATAGCACATCCCTAATACTCAATCATTCAATAGAACCCATCCACCCAATAGAGTACATTACGACCTGTATCAAAGAATTTCCATTACTCGAGTCATCCCTAGACTCCACCTCTGCACGTCATAACTGATCCTCCAATATACCTCAAACTGAAACCAATACAACACATAATCGTGCAATCAACTTATCATTAACAGACTCCCCCACTTGGCTCAAAACCAACGATCAAGACAAACAATAACTCACAATGCCCATAATAACACAACCTGTCTAACAACTCAAGTCATCTGTAAATCTCGCATTCACCATTAAAATAGTCATGCCAACTTCCAAAAGTGTTCTAGACTCAATTACAACATATATCATTTACTGGTAGAAGTGAACTTACTACCAAAAAACATAAGGATCACACACCCCAGGACAACCCGTAGGAGATACTCCTGCCGACTTACCCTCAAACTTATGAAGATCATAACTATCATGCAATAACTACATCCTCCTGCATCTAAACACAAACAACGCCTACCCTCGAGGCATCACAATATGCGGTATAAGAACCCGACGCTGATGGAAGAACTAACACTTCAAAAAAATTGCATACAATCTCTTCTCCCTCAAGGTCTGAAGCACAACTCTCAAATGCTGCTCATGATCCTCCCGAGATTGGGAATACACCAAGATGTCGTTAATAAACACGATGACGAAAGAATCTAGATAAGGCCAGAATACACGGTGCATCAAGTGCATAAAGGCTACTGGGGAATTGGTCAACCCGAATGGTATAACCAGAAACTCATAATGACCATATCAAGTCCTGAAAGCAGTCTTCGGAAGGTCTGGCCCCCGAATCTTCAACTGATGATAGCTGGAACGCAAGTCAATCTTGGAAAATACCCTGGCACCCTGCAACTGATCACACAAGTCATCTATACGAGGCAAGGGATACTGATTCTTCACCGTAAACCTGTTCAGCTGCCGCTAATCAATACACATGCGCATAGAACCATCCTTCTTCTTCACAAACAACACTAGTGCACCCCAAGGTGACATACTAGGCCGAATGAACCCCCTATCTAGGAGTCCCTGAAGCTGCTCCTTTAATTCCTTTAGCTCCGTTGGTGCCATACGATAAGGTGGAAAAGAAATACGCTGAGTGCCTAGCACCAGGTTCAATACTAAAATCAATGTCCCTGTCAGGTGTCATGCCTGGTAGGTCTGCAGGAAACACGTCCAAAAAGTCACGAACCACAGGAACTCAATAGCGGGAGTCTCACCACTGACATCCCTCACAAAAGCCAGATACGATCAACACCCCATTTCAACCATACGCCGAGCCTTAATGTAGGAAATCACCCTGCTAGGCACATAATCAGAAGAACCTCTCCACTCAACCCTCAGACAACCTGGCATAACTAAGGTCACGGTCTTGGCGTGACAATCAAGAACGGCATGACACGGAGACAACCAGTCCATGCCCAATATCACATCAAAATCAACCATGTTGAGTAATAGTAGGTCCACTCGGGTCTCCAGAACCCGGATAGATATCACACACGACCGATACACATGGTCCACAATAATAGTATCGCCCACCGGAGTCGACATATGAACAGATGTAACTGAAGACTCACGGGGCATATCCAGAAAATGGGCAAAATATGATGAAACATAGGAATATACTACCCCTGACTACGCGTATACGCCAGGATGCCATCAACGAATACAATAACAAAGGAGTGCTGATACGGCTAGAATACACCGTTAATCAAATGCACAAACTCTACTGGGGAAATGATTGGCCCAAAAGACATCACCAGGAACTCATAACTCAACAGAAAGATCCGCTTCTCTCCAGAACTAAACAACATGAGAAGTCTTCCAATACACTCACAACTCGAATCCATATACCAAATCGAGACAGAAATCAAACACTCCATAGTCCTTGCCACATTCCCAGCCACTCCTTCTGTCACAAATCACAGTCTGAACACATCTAATCATGAAATCACACTCACCACATAGGCATCCAACCTCAAAGTCCCGTCAATAAGGACATCAACGGACATATATGTCCCCAAATACATGTTCCCACACACGAAATCTCAGCACTCAAGCCATAGAATGAACTCGGCCTCAAGTCCTCCAGACTGGCCATTACCAACATGACACAATCACATCTCATCCATGGAAGTCACAAGCCGTCGATGCACAGCAGATACCAAGCGCTCTCGGGAGCGTTCAAATACATGGAAGGAATTCAAGAGTTACGCTCTTGGCTGAATAGAATGGATTCACACGACAAGAATTCAAGAATATGGTATTTTCCTAAGGATTCTGCAGCCTCTCAAAGATAAGTACAGACGTCTCAGTACCGATCCGCAATACTCTACTAAACCTGCTCATGACCGTTGAGTCATATGTAACCTAGCGCTCTGATACCAACTTGTCACGACCCCCAAACTAAACTGGCGTGATGGCGCCTATCGTGATACTAGGCTAGCCAATTCACTGTAAATGATAAAAATAATTTTCCATTTAATACATCAAATATCCGCAATTTTCATAATAATTCTATTTCTTAAGCATTTCAAATGCACTAAAAATGATTAGAACATCTAAGCACAGTCCCAATATCTGGAGTCAATCGTCATGAGCATCTAAGAAGTGATACAGTCTAAGAAGGAGAAAGGGTAGGTTGCGGACGCCGAGCAGCTACCTCACGATCTCCAAACAATGCTCCAAATGGGGTAGCTCAACTATCGCTCTACCCTGATACCTGAATCTGCACACAAGGTGCAGGGGGGAATGTGAGTACGCCAACTCAGTAAGTAACCAAAGTATCTAAAAACATGAGTGTAGTGATGAGCATTTATAAATCATGAAAATCCGTATAATAAGTGGCTGTGGAAATAAGTAAATCAAGTCGGGAATTTACATTTCCGAGTATTTCATAAAACTCCAGTTTCCATTTAAAAATCTCGTATAAAAACATTTATCATCAGAGGCTCAGTGTAAAGAAGAGTGAAAAAAAATAATGGTTTCATAAAATATAAGCCCCTCGGGCACAGTATCACTCACAACAAAGCCTATCGGGCAAGCCTCTCAGCCACTCGTGACTCTACTCTCATAAGTCAATGCACACACTCAACACTCTCACTCATCAAGTACTATATAACAACTGTTATGGCGTACAGCCCTCTCCCATACGTATATATATATATATATATATATATACCCGATCCATATATAATGTATATTGCTGCGGCGTACTGCCTGATCCATATAATAGTCGACTCCGCTCACTAAGGGTGTACAGACTCCTGGAGGGGCTCCTTCAGCCCAAGCGCTATATTGTTGCGGCATGCAGCCCGATCCAATATATATTGTTGCGGCGTGCAGCCCGATCCATATATAATGTATATTGTTGCGGCGTGCAGCCCGATCCACATATATAATGTATATATTGCTGCAGCGTGCAGCCCGGTCCATAACTATCCTCTCATACTCGGCCCTCAGGCTCATTACATATATACCCCTAACTGCCCTCATCTCACATACTCGACTCTCGGCCTCACTACATATATACTCATAACTGACATCATATACTCGACGCTTGGCCTAACACATATATATTATTGCGGCGTGCAGCCCGATCCATAGCCATCCTCACATATTCAGCTCTCGTCCTGACTCGGTCACCCTCACAAGCCACTGGGAAATTCATCTCAACTCACGGGTCTCAGCCCAAAATACTTTTCAGAGTTTTCAAAGCAGTGTGATAATAGTGAAAATAACAACAAGTCGAAAACATGACTGAGTTCACATTGTTCTATCAGCATAGTGTAAGAATAGTGTAAAAGTACCTCTGAGGGTCTAAACATGTCGGCACAAGGCCCCAATCATGGAAAATACCCCTGAGGGTCTAAACAGGTCGGCACAAGGCCCCAAACATGGCTCACAGCCGATAAACAAGTATAAATTTCTAAAATACAGGATATCATAAGGTTTCAAATCGAATACGCGGCTTAATAGTCGCTACGGGACGGACCAAGTCATAATCCCTATCGGTGCACGCCCCCACGCTCATAACTTAGCATGTGCGTCACCTTATTTACCACAACAATATCAAATACCAGGGTGTCATACCCTCAGGTTTAGAGTTACAATCGTTACTTACCTCAAAACATCCCAAAAGCTACTCTACAATGCTCTTGCCCCTCGAATTGGCTCCCAAAAGCTTCGAATCTTACCAAAACCAGATTAACGTCATCAATATACGCTAACGGAACAAAACACAATCGAAAATATAAATTTTTAACACAATTCTCAAAATTTTCCAAATTCTCCCCCTGGGCCCACGTCTCGGAATCCGATAAAAAGTACATCACAAGAATCCTTATCCTCCCAAGAGTCCGTACATTCTAAGAACATCAAAATCGGAACACAATTTCCCACTCAAATCACCAAAAGAATTTCCAAATTCTTCCTCCCATTTTCCCCAAATTTTCTACTTAATTCCTCACATTGCATGGTAAAAATCAAGACAAATTCATGAAATTGAACCAAAAATGGTTGAAGAACACTTACCACAAGAATCCCACTAAAAATCTCGTCCAAAATCTCCTTCACCCGAGCTCTCAAATGGCAAAATAATTTATGGCCAAGAACCCCCGAAATTAGAACTTAAACTGTCTGCCCAGACTTTTACCATGTGCGATCGCGGAAGAAGACACGCGATCGCGAAGAACAAAATGCTTCCCAACCAAACTAACCCTATGCGATCGCAGAGACATCTATGCAATCGCGAAGAACCACTTCTCACAACTATGCGATCGCGACCAACTCTATGCGACCGCATAGAGCAAATTCCAGCGTCACACTGTCACTCCAATTCTACTATGCGAACGCAACCATCACCATGCGAACGTAGTGACCTAGACTGCTCACACTAGGTGATCGCAATTCAAAAACTCCACCTGGCCTCAACTTACTCTACGCGATCGCGGATGAACTCACGCGATCGCAATGAACAATCCCTGCTGCTAAAACACCAGAAAAACCAACAATCTCCCAAAGACCAAAAATGTCCGTTTGAGCATCCGAAATACACCCGAGCCCCTCAGGACCTCAATCAAACCTACCAATATATCTCATAACATCATTCAAACTTAGTCGAGCCTTCGAAACACCAAAAACAATGCAAAAACACCAAAATCACATCAAATTCAAGCCCATGAACTTTGAAATTTCTAAATTTTGCCAAAGATGCTGAAACCATCCAAAACACATACGATTGACCTGAAAATTTGCACACATATCCAAAATGACATTATGAACCTGCTCCAACTTTCGGAATTCGATTCCGACCTGATAGCCTATTTCCCATGCTGACCGGAAATCGCCAAAAACTAACTTTCGTCAATTCAAGCCTAATTCCACACCGGAAATCCAAACTTCATTCTGAACACACTCCTAAGTCCCAAATCATCCAACGAAGCTATCTGAACCATAAAATCCGCAATCCAAGGTCGTTTACCAATAATTCAACTTTCGATTGACTTTTTCCACTATTGAACCAAGATAAGAGACTAAGTGTCTCATTTCTCTCCAAAGATCGCTCCGATCCCGAGCCAACCAATACAACACAACGTAATGAAGCATAAACGGGGGAAACAAGACTAAACTCTCGGAATGACCGACCGGGTCATTACACTCCCACAGTCCACAACCAAAGGAATAGAGCGCCCTCTCAGTCATAACCTCTCCCATCGGCGACAGTACCAAAATATCCAAACTTGTTTTAAAATCTCTAACAATCGAATGACTAACACATCACACTTACCGGGGTGTTAGTATCCGAAAATAGTGCCACCATACTCTGAACATCTGAAATTCTTGCACTCTCGTAGATTTGAGAAGTATACTATAATAATTGGTGCAAATTTATGGTATTTCTATGTGTAGGAATCATTTGGATGCAATTTGGGACGAAAGTGCATGAACTGGAGCGAAAATCAGACGAAAAGGCAAAAGTGCAAATTTGAGGGCCACAGCCAGCGTGGGGAACTACTTGTGGTGCACAAAACAGAATGTTGAAAAGTTGAGGTCCAGGGAGAGTGCCCCACGCTGCCCTGGACGCTCAAAACACAAACATGTCATATTTCGACCGGGACTCGGTTATTTCGACCCTACGACGCCCCCAACTCATATAAAGCCAACCTAAACTTATTTTGAGGAGGTAGGAACATACTTTGAAGGATAATAGACGTGGAGGAACACACACCACGCTTTGGATGAGGCTTATAACTAGTTTGTCTTCTCTTCTCTTCCTTTAATCTCATAGCTTATTAGATCTAGAGTTGTGGGGTGCTACATGAACGTTGTAGTTTAAAGTTTAAATTATTCTTATTATTTCATCATATTGGTTTATTTATTTAGTTTTGCGCTTAATTATTTGATTGCTTGATGACCAATTGAATACTATCTATGAATCTAGGATTGAACTTTGGAGAGGAAATTCTAAATTGCATATAAGATTGAGTAGAGCAAGATAATAACTCTGAGTGGGGTGGGGGTGGGGGTGTGGAGATTTGTGGTTAGGATAGGAATATACCTAATCGCTTTGCTTGATTACTATATAGGAATTATTAATGTGTTCTTGTTAGTTCTAATTACATAGGAATATAGGTGTTAGATTAACTTGAATGGACGGGTAGTATTTCGGAAGAAGGCTACGAGCAATATTAACCATATCAACCAATAAACCAGATAAATTAATTAGACGATTTAAGTGAAAAACTCAACAGGATTGTTATCTAACCCATAACTCTAGAATATTTTCTCCCATTGAATTCATCTCTAAGAGTGCAGACTTGTTTCCTTTAATTTCACTATTCTAGATTAATTTTAGTTAAATAATCATACTTTAAAAAATCGCTTGAATAGATTAATTGTCTTATTTTAATTTTGTAAATGATTAATCACAAGTCCCTATGGGTACGATATCTGGACTTACAATCCTATATTACTTGTCGACCACATATACTTGCGTGTGCGTTTGGGAGCAACAAGTTTTTGGCGCTGTTGCCGGGGACTTAGAAATTAACTATTTTACTAGAATAAACTTTTACTTTTATATATTTAAGTTTTGAAGTTTAGTTTAGTGTAGTTAGTATTATATATTTTTTTACATGACATCTTTGAATGAAAAGTGGTGGGATAGTAAGTATTCTTGTTTTTGTGATCCTTGTCCATATTTTAAAGGACTCCACTTGTGAAAATATTGTAAAATTCTTCCCAAGACCGAGTTGTGCACCATCTCAATCTTGTACTATTTGTGGTGAAAATTAGAATAATTGTCCTAAGTATTGTTATCCTACTCCAATCCCTTCTTATGTTGATTCTAATAA